>JBBPSU010000105.1:0-17240 GCA_038093755.1 Tylopilus microsporus | reverse complement strand
CGCTGGCTAGTGGAGAAGGTTGGCGCAGTGATGGAGAGGGAGAATGAATAGACGGCGAGCCCGAAGAAAGCGTCGAGGACTTGAACGGATGGATTGGGTTAAGGTTCTGTCGCCGGATAGGCAGCGGACCAGGGGCAGAAGGTAGGTCCTGATTGAAATAGACGTTAGAAATAGAGGGAGGTTACGCCACAGAATGCAAAGCGCCCACCAAGCTACTCCTTCCTGTAGTGCTGGTGCTCTCCTTGCGGATCCTTGCAGCGATGCCAGTTATGACCCCATCTTCCTTTGACCACGCCGTACTCCCTTCTGGACGTGACGAAGTGACAGATAAGGCAGAGGTTGATCCGGCAGTCGCCATGTTAGTCGATGTTCGGCTCATCGGCAGCGCGGTACTTCGAGGGCTTTGGCTTCCCGGCAGCGAATTCGTACGAGAGTGAGCAAGAGGCAACACAAACTGACCAGCAATGGACGAAGGTGGCGATTTCGGAAGGGAAGTGCGAAGACTACTGGGCAGAGCTGACATGGAGTCACGCTGCTGGTTCTTTACCAACGTTGGAGTAAAGTCAGGACCTTCATCCAAAGACAAAAACCTGGATGAGAGCAAGGATTCGAGTTCATCGAGCTGAAAGTTGGGGGAGATAAGGTACTTGGCGCTGAGACTGAGGGTGCCCATCGGATGAGGAATGGCCGGAAATGTATGCGTGTCGTAAGGGAGAGGGAGAGTATTTGGCGCAGGTGGTGTGTCTGTGGTGGACAATGTAGTATTATGCAGCGAGTAATTGAAATTCAAGTACGCAAAGACGGACATGAGTTCCTCGTGGTTTCTAGGGTTAGAATGGCAACACGTGCAACTTACCAAAATCAAGCATGTCAGTAGGATAGTCTTCCAAATATTTGATCCGAAGTTGAATGGCTAAATTTCCATTGCGATAAGGAGTGCTCATTCGACGTCGTAGCTTCCTGAAAAGCCTCCAAGAGGGAAGGATGCGGAGAAGACTGAATAAACTGCGAAAGAGGGGTATGCCATGTTTATAGATAGTGGAAGGAGCGACTTCGCCTGGTGTGACGCTGTGTTGTGGAGAGGCGTGTGAGGGGGAGAAAGTAAGGAGCCAGTTCTCGAGAAGGATATGTTGGGGGGTGGGATCCAAACGGACACGAGACTCATCAGGGGCAAGGTAGACGAGGACTTGATTGTTAGTTAATTCGGGAACGGATAGCAGAACCTGGAGTTCGAAAGGCGGTGGGGAGGGAGAGCAGGATACAGCGCGATAAATTCTAAGGTGATCCTTGAAGATGTCAGAGTCCGGTGTCTCGAGATTGAACTGCGGAGAGGGAGATAGAGGTTAAGTGGGGGTCAGAGAAATGAGGGGGAAAACACACCCATTTATCGACCTTTCCCTGAGATTTTGGCTCGCTGGTGGTTCTGGCATTGCTCACGACCAGACATAGCTTTGTGTAGAACCTGTGAGCGATCTGGTCGGCCTTCTGAATGTCATTAGACATGGCGAGGACGAGGAGGACGGTTGAGAGCGGTGTTCGATTAGAACAGCGACGGCATTAGAGTAGGACGTTCTACTTGGAGAGGTAAAGCAAACATCCGCACGGCGCTGCTGCTGTTCAGGCGGTAAAGTGACCTGAGAAAGGACACCAAACCTATGTGAATGACGTAAGCACCACCTCAATCCCAGAGCCTGCCAGAGCCAGCGTGTCTTTATTGTTACCGTCGCTGGCAACTTACTGATGGGCCCTTTGGTGAGTCATTTTGCGCAATTTTAGCTGTAAATCATCGTGGCTCGTGTAGACCTATTAGCAGAACTCGTATGGGAATGGACATTTCGAGCTTGATGCTTGTTCTCGACCAATCAGTGATGTGCCTAGACTCTTCGAATGACTCCACTTTCAATGCATTATTTAATTCTCACCTTTGGCATGGCCGCAATGCGCAATGAAAAGAAGCCTCTTAACCTGATCATGAAACCATGGGGGTTGCCATTACGAAAAAAAAATCGCCGCTGGCTCGAACGTTTGTCAAGAGGGGAGATCACTATTTCAGAGCAATTCAAAGGCGCAAGCTCGACCTCGCAGTGAACATGACCACATCCCCTATCGTTCCCTACCTCTCTCATGCACAGTTATAATCGCAGTTCGGTCGGCGATCACCGCCTCCGCCAGCCATGTATTTGGTATGTACTAGTATCGTGGTTTCCCTTCAAATAAAGTTTTTGCCCTACACTGTGCCGCCATGTTGTATTTTCAGCTGCTGATGGCTATTCGTGGATAGGAACCTGCTCGAATGATCCAGTTGCCATGTGATTCATTTCCGGCTCAAGCTGAGGATCATCAACATGCGGCAAGGAAATTACGCCACAATAGTCCTCTCTTGCTCCCGGTCCCGCCTGCTCGAGGCTCCCTTGTTTGATACAGTCTTCGTCTGTGCTTGCAAAGGAGGCACTCTACTGTATGGCAGTCGCCATTATCCCTCCCACGTGAAAGTTTAGGATTTCGCATTGCTGCAGCCCTGGTAGAGCCGGATTGGCTGTATCATATGAACCTTAGCCATCAATTCAGTTCTCAAAGCGGTCACCTAGTTTCGGCGCCGACATTTCTCGTCCGTTTTGGAGAAAGTTGTATCGGTGAATTCACCGGCAATTAGTGGGAACTCCCCCAGAGGTCGGAAGTCCCTTATCGCCATCATCCTGCCATGGGAAAAGTCCGCACTGGAACCTCCATTCTGGCGATTCCCCAGTACGCCCTCTCCTTCGTTTGGATACTGTAGCCCTTTCAGAGGCGCAGTCATGCTGTGGTGTACGGCACTGGTGCTGTGTGCGACGCCACAGAGTCACGGGCATGTTCTGGCGTCTGTGCTTCTGGCGTCTTGGAACTTTCCATTTTAGGTATGCATCGCGGCTCAAACGCTTCAAGTTTCCTTGAGAAAATATTTGCCGATTTAGCTTTACTACTAGCTGATACTTGCTTCTGAACAGCCCGGGTCATCAATGTGTCTCTACAGTACCGGATGCTGACACTGGCGTCATCCTACTTTCGCCCTCAGGTAGGCTCAAACTGTCCATATATGTCCAATTCTCGCTACCTCGACGTCTGGTGAGTGGCGGCCAATGGGGATTTCACGTGCGTTGCCATCTTTTTGTTGTCATGGACCCGTAAAGTTCACACAATACTCCTGTTTAGTTGTGACCGGCATCGGTTAATCGATCTCCTCATCCCGGGCAAAGTCAAGGCTGACTAGATTTGACATCTCGCCAGGGTGAGAACGTCGGCGGTTTCCTCGTACCACTTGGATAATATACAGCATGCTGTGAGTCGTCGGCTCTAATCTACTATACACCGGAGAACATACTTTATTATACTTCTTAAATGTCGATGATGTGCTGACATTTTCCAACTCTACGCGCTTTCCATGTCCCAACCAATGATCACTCTGTACGATGTGCCCTCTAACATTCCGCAGCCTTGGGCACCCAACGTCTGGCGTATAAGGTCGGCCGCATCCAATCAATTCCTGATTCAGAAGTCGTTTCTGAGAGTTTTCAGGTTAATCTTAAACTACAAACGCCTCCCCTACCGGACCTGCTGGGTCGAGTTCCCAGATGTCGAGAAGACCCTGCGTTCCATAAACGCTCCACCCACGTCCATTCGCCCTGATGGAAGACCTGTCTATACCCTTCCCGCGATCCTTGATCCAACTCACATTTCGAGCACCACATACCATGATTTATCCGGCTTACTTCCTCAGACACACCCTGTCGTGCTTACTCATGTAAACACCATTGCGGAGTATCTCGAACACACATACCCCGCACGCCCGGTTGTCCCGGAGGGTACCCGCGCCCTCCAGACCCTCTTCGTGCACTACATCACTGAGTTCTTCGTACAGCCACTCTTGCCCATCATGGTGCCACTCAGCCACCAACGTCTTCCCCGCCGCATGCAGGACCACTTTCGTGTCGAAGTCGTCGCCCATCAGAGGGAAGAATCCGCCGTCGCAGGGACACAGCATCCACAGAGGCGGGAGGAGCAGTGGGCGGCTGTGCAGGCGCAATTTTCCACTCTAGCTGGAATTCTCGAGAAGAACGCAGGGGACGGGGATGGTGTCGTCGTCATGGGCCACGAATTGACATACGCCGATTTTGCGATATGCTCTGTCCTGCTCTGGATTGAAAAGGTAGCGCCGCACGAGGGGTGGGCGAGAGTCAGAGAATGGAACGGGGGACGCTGGTGGAGGTTGTGGGAGAGATGTAAGGCATACATGGATGTGTTCTAACTCGGAGGTGGGACATGTTAATATATCCAGAGAGTCGTGTGCCAGGGTGGAAGATGCGAAAAAGCTATTCAATCATGTGTATATACCATATCTTCGGCTACTAATTTCAAGTTCTTTACGTCGCCAAGAGCGTTCATATTCATAGTGAACGCGTGGCGCCTAGTGTCGTTGTATGGCCGAGACGCCGATCGGCGCAGGGTCCGACTGATACTGGTAAATGGCCACAATCTTCGAGTCATTCATTCTTCCGCATTTTTGGCGGATCCGTCTATACCATGCTTTGTGGGACTGTCACGGACGATACCAAACTTGGTGGCAAGAAAGCTCTGGTCGCGTTTACCGGTTTTTTGAGCCTGAGAGGTGAATCCGATCATACTAAGTGAGTTGACGCCAGCTCAAACTCGGGCAAGTACGCACCATTTTCCAATGAGTTCCTCACTATCGCCATAGAAAGTGGAAATGCGCATGGCACCAAAACCAATGGCAGAAACGGGTGTGTTACCGATCTTGCGAGTGGGATATCCATGGCATATGGAGTGAAGGCGGGCTTATACATAAGGATAGACAAACCCGTCGGACCTCCGCAAACCTTGGTCATTTTCATGATTATATGACTTGAGTGTGGGTTTCAAAAGCAATTGAAGGCAACATTACTTGGGAATTACCGAGGTGTGGTAAATATTCACTGGTGACGAGTGGATGTGATCATGCTGACGCAGTGCTTCTTTGCGTGGAACAAGTATCATGTACATAGTGATTTCCAGGCCTAAATGTCAAGTAGTAGTCGACCATCCCCGGAGGATGACTCGGACTCGCATACAATGTCTGTCGGAGTTCCAATCATACTACATGCTGAGAGTCCGAGGTATCTGACCTTTTCTTGCCTGTATCGAGATGAGGCTGAGAATACAATAGCTCTTGGACAACGTGACGCACGCGGAGAACCCGCCAGGACATCAACGTTCACCTGTATAGCACGAGGATAAAAATGAACAGGTTGGCGCTTTATGTTGGCAACCTAGTACACCGTGACTTGCTTTGATGGGCCTGGGAGTCGGGACTAGTGCGAAAGGAATGTCGGGATCACCTTCAAAAGACTAACCAGGGAGACAGCATTTTTCTTGAACCTGAGCGGGACCCGATCACATAGATCAGTAAGATGCCGCGACAACGCATGACCTTAAGCAGATGCTCACCATTTTCTAAATTCTGATTGGTGTTACTCACCGTCTCCTCTGGCAACGACCCTCAAATCAATGCATTTCTTTACAAAGCATTCAAAGAGGCAACGCTTATCACGGTGGTGGATGGGCGTCCAAGGCTGTTTCACCTTGGTGTGCCCGGCGCCGCACTGGGTACTACGTGAGTCCCTGTGTGTCACGAATCAATTCTACAGATCAGGTGAAGAGTCCTGCGAACCTGAAAGCGTTGAGACGATGATCATGAGCCTGAGTCTGGTGAGGGCCACTGCCAGTGCCTGCAGGCTCTGGCAACCGGCAGGTGCCTTACATAATATTGCCAGCGAGTCACGTGTCTCGTGAAGTCTCAGTTGACGGAGACCGTGACAGTTGACTCAGATCGCGACGGGCATGGACTGGGATTTGTCCTGTTTCAACAAGAACGCGTAAGCATCTACATGATGATTATATTAATGAACCCGCCGAGATGTTTTATCGCAGTCGTTCATTCTTCCCCAAGGAAACAAGTTCCACTGACCACTTTTGGACCAAGACCTACCTCCGGGATTTCACGTCGTTGGTTGCATGACGTTTCCTGACGATTATCGCGAAGGTAAGTTATGATTTAGATGACACCTGCATTTTGTGCATATCAGAGTCTACTATGAAACTTGAGTAATTATTGTACGTGGCCATGCTTGGCACACGCACCGTGTTTTATCCCTTGTTGTTCCCTGATTCCTGACTGTTTTAGGGTGATAAAACTAAGGCAATCAGTTTCCGGGGCTCTCCTGCGATTGTTGGCAAGTGTTGTGCTTACAGTGCTCTTTATTAGTCTCCTGATGCGCCAAATAGCTGGTATTACACAAATTTTGTCACATCGTTTACAGTTGCTGGTGGTCATACCTTGCCATGCTGAGGCTTCGTTATATCCGTTATCTTGGCAATCATATTCATACTCTTCTTTGGGAGCGTTGTCCGCCATTACAGGTGTCGTACCGCCCAGCGCCACGTTGTTCTATGCGTGTCCGATACTGTACTGTAAGTTCACAACTACGTCAAGCGAGCGAATTATCAAGGTGTATCGGGAAAATATTAATCACAGTACTAGTAGAAACGTGAATATGTGGTCCACATTATAAGAGAATATAACCTTTGAAAGTGTGATAAATTACGAACGAGAGTCCATGACCTGACGAGAAGTTGATCAAGCAGCCTGCTACTCCATACACCCCGGATCCGAGTCATCGATCTCGGCGAGAGTATACCATAAATCACGATCCCCCGTTGGTAAATCCACTGATTCTGAAAGATTGTCTCTAGGTTTTGTATCCCCTGCAATGCGAGCATACGTGAGTGGTGAGGTTACCCCCCAAGATCATGATCTACCTGTATCCGTGTCAGCCCTAGTTTGCCTGGCGTCGGTCAAGTCGGCTCTCGGCTGTCTCGAAAAATCGCGCCGCATCATTGCTGTCATTCACTCGTCATGAGTTCTAGACCTCGCTGAAGAATGCTGCTTACGCGCAGAGCGTGCCATTGGAGCATACAACAGAATGTCGCCCTCCGCCGCATTCAATGGTGCGGATAGATGAACATTGCGTTCTGTGAGGATCTCTTCCCTTTTCGCTGTATTACAGCTTGCGTATTGGTCGTGAGTCCTTTCTCGTGACGAGTGAAACTGCTCACAATCGGCCAACATATACCGCGCGGTGTCATCTACTGGCGTGTCTACACGCCTCGAGAGGCCGTTCTTCGCTGCCATGCACCGTCACATCAGCAAGTACTCGTTGCCTTCCGAGTTGACCGTGAACGACGTACCAACGTCGATTGTATCAACACGAATCCTTTGAGTACCAATGGCTGGAATTTTGCCTTGAGCATCGAGAATACGGCCATGAGTAGTTGTTTGACTCACCAGCACTCCGTCCCACAGCCGTCCACATCAAGAGAACGACCATCGCGATGAGAAGCCTTGAACAAGTAGAGCACAATAACAGCGAGAACTGCATGATTTGAAAAAGATGTCCAAGGCAGGAACAGAACAGTGAAATGGAGCTGTCGCCGCCTAAGCGCAGCGTAATAAATGCATTTCTACTGGCTGCCACGCGTGCACACGCGTGGATTGATGCACAGGATCGATGGTGGGTTGTGCCAATATCCTCGAAATTAGACGGTCACGACCCTGAGGTTATAGGGCGCGCAGCGCGTCGGGCACACGGTATTTCCAAGTGGGTCAACGCAGCGCTGGCATAAAATTTTTGGCCTGACCGTCTTCTTTACGTTACGGACATGGCAAAAGCAAGGCATTGATCGCGGACGTAACGCAACTGCGCCTAAGACACCGCCATGCTCCACGACTTTAGCGATACAAAGGAACACTCTGTTCGCGGCGCATGAGGGGCAGGCTGAGGTATTTTGCCCATGATGAATCGTTGCTGCAAGATAAGCATAAAAGTGGTGGCGTTGATGTTACAGTGCCCCGCAACCCAGGGTCGAGAGGACCATGAAGAGTAGTCGTTCCTGCTGCGTCCACGCACCATCGCCGTGTGGGTAGCCACCACTTCGTTCCATTTTAGATAAGCTTGTTACTAATTGGTCGCCGTTTCAGTGATTAAAAAGGATATCGCCCAGTCGATGGCCGCTCCGGAATTCAGCGGACATTGGGACCATGTCGGTGCAAGACTCAGGCACCACTGAGATGGTCATGGCAAGCATGATGTTGAGATAGGAAGGCCGCGCAGTAGGTATATGAAAATCTAAGACGGTGATTTCCAAGACTGTTCAGTAAGTACAGGCGTGCACTGGTATACGATCATCGACTCAGCTTCCTGGCTTCGGCGCCTCTGCCTGCCGCTCGAACACGCAGCATGCCTAGGCTGTGGAGCACGGGGCTTCTGCCATGCATGTGTGATGCTGTCTCCATGATCCGATCTTTCACCTTGCTAGCACGTGTCAATTGGGAATAAAATCATACAGCCAAACCTCATGCATTCGTCCTCTGGATGGTTGCAGCAGCCTGGCTGCTTATTCGGACTTAGAACCCAGCTCGCTTTGGACCACCCAGAATCCTATGGTAACTTGTTTAAAAACCGGTTTGCGGTCATGAACATGAGAGGTACCTTGTCGTCTCGGCGACTTTGTGAGCCGGAATTCCACAATGCAAGGATCCGATGCGCAAGCCACAGCGATCTCTAGAGTCTGAGTGGTGCTCATCTTGCACTCGAAGGAAGGTGACTGCACAGAATGCGGTCCGTCAAGGACAATATCACCGAGAAACTCTTTCCGCGGGGGTAATGGTATTGGAAGTATGGATCGAGCGAGCACTGCCTTGTTTCCTGTGTCTTCTAAACGCCACAAAGTAAGGTAGGGACTTTCCCCAATATGCCCGTATCCCCGTGCGGAGTGTCCGTGGCCATTCCCAGTGGAATGGTAAAACTCCAGTTTGACAGCGCAATACTCGAGCCCATAGTCGCGAGTGCGGTGCTGTAGTATGATGGTGCGCTGTAGAGTATCGGTGGATAAGACTGACGAGTCAGGTAACCGCATATTTGGTAGCACGAAAAGGCATACCTCCGAGTCCAACCGCACAATTGAACCATTGTGGAGTGCATGATCGATGGAAAGACCCTCCGTAACTCCAATGAAATCGGGATAATGAGTGGAAAACAGTGGCCATGAAGGCGAAGACTCGTTTCGCGCGAGCTTTTCAAGCCCATTGTAAGGACTCCTGATGGGAGCTTCCAGGTAACTGATGTGCGGCTCCTGCGAGTAGAGTTGGATGACAAGGAGATTACGGATGGTCACTGCGATGGCTAGGGCGGCGAGTGCGGTGAACCAAAATGAGGGGTCGACGAAAAGGTTGCGCCTGGATGACTCTTTGCTCCCTGGTGGTGCTGGTAACGTCTCCCCGTCTGGAGCAGGTACCGGGTAGTACGAATATGCCCCAGCCTTTCGAGAAGCAACAAACGGAATTATAAATGAGAAGGGCATCCTTTGCGGCTTTGCGATCGCTAACGAGAGGTTTCACGGGGGAACGTAAGGAGTACAAGCAAATATTTATGCTCTCCGAAAGAGGATCTCGGTGCTTGTGCTGTGTTAAGAGACCCTTGGCGCACCGATCTGTTCATATCACCGCTAATCGGCCATGCTGCAGAGATACCGTCAAGTCCAAATCAAGATAAAGGTGTGAGCTACCCACGCGTGCAGCACCAACGAGCTATACCCCACCCACCTTCCGTGACCACGGCATGGAGACAAGAAAGCCCGCATTCCTATCCTGGGAGCTTGCTCTCTGGTCCATTGTCACTGTCTTGCTTGCTGTATGGAGTACAAGTATCGCGGGAAAACCCAAAAATACCGCGGAAGCCAAGGGAGATTGTCTGCCTGACACGCATTACAGTCAGTCTACAAGCTTTCGTAGCTTCGAATGAAACTCACTTTTTCGGCTGTGCAGGTTGGGTAGGAGATGACTACCCTGCGTATTACCCAATGGATGTTCAGGATACCGTCATGTTTCCGGAGGATACCGTGCACTACCCCATCAACGGGGATGATGCCCTAGAGCAGTGGGAGACGCAGCTCCCAACTATCGGGAAAGGTTGGGTGTGCCTTGGTCCGGAAAGCCGTCCCTTTGCCTTAACAATGTATCATGAACTACATTGTCTTGGACGCCTCCGACTCGCTCTCAAAGACGATGCAAATCATGCGCACGAGGCGCAGGGTGACCATGTGCAGCATTGTCTGAATTACTTGCGCATGATGGCACTGTGTCGGGCAGACGTAACCCTGGAACCTGTAATAGATGCCAGTCTAGCTGTCGATCTGACGCAGCCACACATGTGTAGGGATTGGGTTCAGGTGTACGAGGAAGCGACAAGGAATGCGAGGCGATGTAGAAAGCATGGAACGTAACCCTGAGAGTGGGACCCGTATGTACTAGTATTTGATAGAGCTGCCAGGTCGCGATGAATTGCCAGGTCGCGATAAAGCGGCGCCTCAATCGTCGGCATCGTGCCGGTGCCGGTCAGAGCGTCGTCCCTCCAAAGCGAACACCGATGTTCCTCCGATAGAACCTGTACATCAATGACATCCACTCCAAGTTAGGTGCGATGATGTCTTCGTATTCAATCTTGCAGCTCTTCTACAGGCTGCAGTTTGCCTCCTGATTACCTCCAGCTCAGTCTTGATCGCTGGCACCTGAGCCGACATGAACCGAATCCGTCATTCCTTGCAACAGATAGAGCAGAGCCACAACCACAAGAAGCATTTGGCCAGCTATACCCCTCAGTGTCACAAGTTCGACCAGGCAGGAAGTGAGTCGTAGTGTCGGCGTGGTTCCCTTTGCGGTAACACATCGAACAAACGAACCAGATGCCGGGAAGACAAGGTCAACAAGCACTCCATCTACAGGGTCGTGTCCATCTCAAAATCGTTCACTGTGCTCGAGACCCTCGATCCTCGCAATCGTGGTGTGCTCAAATTGTAAGCGACAGCCCTGCGCCATGAAAATGAGCTAGAATCTGACCCTTTTGCACAGGCACGATCCCACTTCGTCAAAGTTTAAAGTTTAAATACAACGAATACATGCTATGATACATGCATCGCCTCTGGCGCTCTGACGAGCCATACGCTATGCTGGCATCGGCACAGGCTTGTCCCCAGGGGACGCAAAAGGGTACTGTCTGAGGTCTTGAAGGGAATCTTGGGGTACAATGCTCTGTTTTTCATCCCGTAAGAAGAATTAAATGGCATTGCACAGAGCCGTCCTGAAGCCCTTCACCTATCCTGTCAATGTGCACTCGAATGCTGGCTACGCAAGTACTTATAGTACTCACTACTGGGAATGGCAAACGTGACAGCAAATGTTGCTACCACGGTCGGTCTGCAGTATCGACGCACGCCGAGTCAACGTAGCGGGTTACTTGGACTATTGGGGTTCCACAGAAGTTCATAGCTAGTGACAGCACAAAATACACGCAACATCGTGGTGTCTTCGCTCAACCCTTCAGAAGTTGTATGTGTCTTGGTACTTGTCGGTCCGCGGCGCTGAGACTCCACTGAACCTAGCTATGGATAAATGATCGCGCCTTTTGATCGCGCCTTTTGAATGCTCCATTATCGTTCACGGTCCGTGGATGGTTGCATCCTCTCCGCATAGTTCGTCGATTAGAACGACGTCGGCTCACATATGGGAATTCTATAATTCCAGATTCTTATGACGGACACAGAAATTGTATCAAAAATGTGAGCGAGACATGTGTCCTCGAACCAGCCTGCTTTGGTTGACACTGTCGCAGTAGGGTAATTTCCTGGCTATCATACAGCGTTCATCATCAACCATGTCAACTCATAGGGAGTCATCTTACTTCGTTTGAGACCGATACTGGGGACGATTAGGTTCACAAAGCTCGCCACGAGCCACTTATAAGGAGCGTTTGACCGAGTCTTAGAAGACGTCACGCGTGATAACTTGGTCGGCACGCAGTGTTCGGCGAATGGATTGGCGGGCCATGTAACACAATGAACCCGGGCCGTTGACATGTCTTCTGCTATGGGCGACGGACGACAACAAGTATCCTTGACTGAGTGTCCAGTCACCTCGTTTGCTTATGCACTGCTCGCTTTCCTATTCTTTCCAGCGTAGTCGCCCTTACATCGAATGCAGGCTGTTTCCTTTTGCCTTGCTTGTCAAGAGCTACTACCAATGCGGTACTAGTTGGGTACCAGCACATTGACTGATCTCATGAAGACTGTGAGTCGGTTAGAATCTATCAACTTTCTACGCCGAACAGTCTCGCGGTAACCCACCTTACGCAGCTCAGCTCATCTTGAAGATTCCGAGTTCACATCGCGCACGGCAAAACGAAGACCAAATTAAGTTCTCAATATTCGTAACAATCGTACTGAATCACAAGCGGAAAAAAACCCTCAGAACCAAGAATGGCCTAGGTAACAGAGATGTGAGCAGCTATTCGACTACTCTACGAGCAGGACCTTCTCAACGAAAGTTCAAGCAGAGTCACCACGCTTGGGTTGACTGCAAACGGCGGCAGTGCCACCTTCCTATAAAACGTTTACATTAACCGGTCTTCATAGACCAAGTTGCCATCAGCAAGGCTTTAGTACGCACGAAATAATTGCAGCAGGCGGTCCAGCAGCAATCCTCAGTAGGTGTGTCGGCGGCCGCCTTACAATTCGATCCCTGGTAACCCCTTGGAGTCTGGTTGGGCACAACATCAGCATAAGTTCAATCCTGAAGGGGCCTGCTAAACTCACAAGGCTCATCTCCTTGGGGCAACAAACTTGCGTGCAGCCAGCGGCGACAGCACTAGTCATAGCGAGTACCGCAATGAGAAGGGTAGAGAAACGTGCAAACATGGCAAAGTGGAACGAGTTTTTTTTGGTATGGAGAACGAAGACACCGAAGGGGGCCGATTCGAAAGGTCCTTGCTTTATATTCGATTCTTTGGCGTGACCCCAAGTGATTTATGTAAGCCCGGACGAAGCCCGTCCCGGAATTGTTATGCGACAGTTTGCCGGTAAAATGTATTGGTTGATTCATCCATATGGAGCGAAAGAACAAGCTTGGCTCCTTGGCACTGGCTTCGATGTCGGCGCTAGTTAGCACGGCCCTGACGATTCTAGTGTAAAGGTATGGGTTCTGCAAAAGGTCGGGTAAAATAATTTCGGCTTTATCTACATTATTTCTAGGGTTATCCAGAGGGCCATTTACGAGTAAAATAACTTTGTATCCTGTATACTTCGCAAACCCTGTAGTAGTATCATACTATGTGCCTGTACACATATCTCGCGCCCGAACCTGCCCAACATCTCCTCAAACTGGCGAGCAAACTGACTGTGACACCAACCACCTTTGTGTAATCGCGAAAGACATGGGCTGCGCGAAGGGCTTCGCTTCGTGTTGTTGCCTCGGTGGACTCGTTGGAGCCAGCAGCCTGAGTAGACGAAGAGCCATCTGTGCCTTCAGGTTCCCAAAGCCTCTTTGCCTCCATCACTGCATTACATATATCTTGATCTGTTGCATGATGAACTTGCATCAAAGACGACGTTGTGGGTTTCCAAAGCCAGGGTTGAAACGTTTGGAGATGTGCATTCGGTTTGACTGCTGGAGAACCCCCCGGGCCAGCGACTCAGGATTGTCCATCCGCTTTCAACGTCTTTCTCCACTTGTAAGAGGGCCATCGGATGTTGTGGAGGTGGCATGCATGAGAGATGAGATAGGGAGAGAGGGACGTGTTAAATCAAGGCTTCTTTTAGGACATCGACGGCGTGAGGCATAGTGATGATGGGAAATGTTGCTGTTGGGTTGCTACATATACCATGTCCAAGTTCAAAGGAGACAGTCGCGAACTTGCGAGGATCAAGAGCGAATGGATGGTGCCTGGGCGGTACGAGCAGTGCATGAATCGGATTTCCAGCCTGATGAACGAACTTGGGTTTATCAAGTGATTCTTGACGACATAGCAGGCCGGCTGCTACTTCGAATGGTATGGCTACCATGTTGGTAGCCTGAAGTTGGCAGCTGTCAATCAAGTGGTTGGTTCTCGGCCCGGCCCGGAATTTGACAGTTTCCTTTTCCGTCGACTCAGCAGGCTGTTTCCTGTACTATGGCCATGCGGACTCGGAGTGCACTGGGTCTGGTCCATCCACCTTACTGGGCTTATAGGTTCGTGTATTTCGTACCCCGAGATGTCCTCGTCTACCTAAAAACAAAGTCCTAGGTGCTGCAGGCCAAGTTCAAGGGTAGAAGTCGTTCATTCACTGGCAGTAATCATCCTGCGAGAATCTGAACCAGTCGTTGCGGCACGACAAACGCCACCGGTAGTGACTACCATTCGAGTCGCAGCCCATGTTACCGACCTTATTGACTCCGCTCGCATTCGTCAAGCTGAGCGTGATACTGCTCGGCGTCTTCAACCTCGCGCTCATGTTCAGGGGACCTGTCCCGAATTCAAGGTCCCTGTCCGTCACTGAACCCCGTCAAGGCACGTATAAATCTAGTTTTGCGCCAATGCAAGCACATCTCATATACCCAACGTCATACAGTACGCATCCAAAATCACCCGACGCTCCAACTCCTCCATCTGGACGTCCCGACACACAGTTACAATATAGAACTCTTCACCGAGGAGACTGTGCACTACCCCATCAACGGCACGCTTGCCGATCTCGAATGGGCCTCGCTCGTCCCAGAGGGGAACCACGGACTGGTGCTCCTCGGGCCGGAAGATGCCCCACGTCCCTACGCCATATCCATGTTCCACACCCTCCACTGTCTCGATCGGATTCGCAAGGCCATCGTATCGCCTCCACCGCCTCCGTCGCCCTGGTCGTCGACCAGGGAGCGCGGGATGCGAACGGCTCAAGCACAAACGCGGTACCACGTCCACCACTGCTTCAACTATCTCAGACAGATGGTGCTGTGCGCCGCTAATACGCGACTGAACCCGACGAATCACATGCACCCGTCTGGCAAGCCCGCGAGTGACGGGATTGGCCTAACCTACCAGTGTCGGGACTGGAACGCATTGTACGCGGCATTCGAGGCGAATTATGCGCTCAATCGGACCATGTCGTTCGCGAGTTAGTTTAATTCTTTCCTTGGAGTATACTCCGTGTAGGATGTGTTACATGGTATTACGTGTATCTATGCGCCAAACGGCCGTATTCCCGCCGGTTTTGTACTGCTGGTTGTAGGTTGTCAATTTTTGTGTCGGACCTACCCTCTGGGAGGAATGTTAATTAGGCCCAGTAAGGGACGAAACCGGGCAACCCGAATTGTCTCAATCATCCTTGATGGCGTCCTTGATCTCTTGAATTACAACTGTCCTGGTATAAAAGAATGCATGATGCCCGTCGAGCCATCTAATAAGTCCTGGTGGGACCATATGATCATTTGGTAGTCTTTCAACTTGAAGTGCCTCATGGACGGTCTGGTCAGCGAGTTGGTGATCGGTCGTGCTCGGATCGACACAGAGAAAATAAAATCGCAAACTCTCCGTCTCGATCGAGATCTCATGGGCGATGGAGTAAATGATTGTTGGTACGACCGTCCGTTCATCAGAGGCAAGGCGTAAGCAAAATCCATGCAAGGAGGGGCTCGGGCGATGTTTCAAGTTAAAACAATGACATCCCACACGTTAAATTTGGCAGGGGGACGGAGGTGGGGATGATAAAACAAACCGAACAACTTGAAAATGGAGGGAAGACAAAACCAGTGTCTGGGATAGCAAGTACTGTTAGTAACCAAGGGCACCACCGTGACCTATGACGTTAAATCTGCACAAAAAACACCAACCGCGTTGTGCGACATTCCCACCGCGTTGCGCATTGCGCGGATCGCGCTCTGCATCCTGCGCGCTCTCGACACCACGATACCCACTGCGCGAACCACGTTCTCCATGCCGTGTTGCTATGGCATTAAATCTGCGCATATAATACTGACCGCGTTGCATGCCGCAATGCGTTTCGCCTGCACTGCAGTCAGGTGTCAATGAGATGGATACGATCGCTACTAGTAGCCGGCGTACCGTTCAAGCAGAATGACGACCTCATTGGAGCAAATCATAGTGGTGCCAGTGTGCGCGTCATGGCCCCGGAGTGATGCCATTGTCTTAGATTCCGAGTCGAACTTTCGGGTTCAGCAATGTCACGTTCAACATTGGAATTTTGCTAACGCACCTACGAAGCACCTGTCATTGTCTCCTTCGCATATAAGCTGGCTCCTGGCGACACCACTGGCAGACCATCAGAACTTTCTCTGACTCGGAAATCATTACTAGCGAACAATACTAGCTATTGATTATCACAATATTGCTTCCTCAATATCAAGTTCTCACCAAGTACCATACGACAGAAGTTTAATTTCCAGCTCAATATACACGATTACCATACTGGATATCCAGCCTGAGAAAATACTCTTCGAAGTCCGGGAAGTGTGATGAGTCCTCGTCTACGTCCGAGCCACAAGAAGATTTCTCTTGACGAAGGCTCGACCAGACTTCGCCATGCCTACTAGTAGTAGGTGGACCCGTCGGGAAGGATTAATAGGCAATGGATTATTTCATTGGTAACCTGGAACACGTCGAGCGTCAGACGAGCCTTTGTAGCCGCTCACAGTTTGCAGCCACTTACAGGCTCAAGTTCGCAGCAATAGAGCCCAGCACTGTGACTCGCCGGCGGGGGGTGCATGTGGTAACAATTGGATATGTCCGGCGAGCAGGAAGAGAACTGGCAGCGCACGGGTGAACGTCGTTCAATGACAGACGAAAATAACACTTACACTACCACCTTCGCAGCAGTATACATAACCCTCCATAATATGATCCTGATCGCACTTAATAGCAGTAACAGTGCTTGTTATGGCGAGTAGTGCGATGAAAACAGAGAAGATGTCTGAAAACATAGTGAAGAAGTACGTCGTCTCACTGAGAAGCTGTTAAGTCGAGGGGGCCCTTATTTATACCCTGACGGCTCGTACTACACTAACCAAGAATTTTAAAAGCGGTATGCGATGGTTAGATGAATCACAACATACCTCGATCTCGGGGGTCGGCGGGTGACAGGCTGACAGCTCAGCTGAGTGATTGACTCAATGCATCAGAGCAAGATCCAAGCGCACTCGATCTGAGTCTCAGGTTCGCTGCACGTGCCATACCGTTGAAGGGCCATGCGGTGGGACGAATAACAACCACCAAATTGTCACTACACAGCTCAGTACGTCCCCATGGAAACAGTAGAACTTCTCATAAGCAGCAAAA
>JBBPSU010000104.1:0-23781 GCA_038093755.1 Tylopilus microsporus | reverse complement strand
CCGTGCACAGTCAAGGCTGTACGAATAAGAAAGTGGTGTCATACGAGGAACAAATGAAAAATGAAAGAGGAATCATACGATACATTAGCCAATGACAAGAGAAGAAAATGGATGAAATCGTAACAATATTGGCCATTGTCTTTGTGTAGTCAGTAGGTAGACAAAAAGGAGTGGTAGAAGAGCAAGTTCTTTGAGATCTTCCAAGTCCAATACTGGAGAGAACACTTTATTATCACATGGAGATTTGGCGGTCAGCATGATGGTTGCAAGGGCACATCCATCATCCACACTGGCAGTAGCATAGTGGCACTGCAACAAGAGGTCACCAACCTACGTGTCAAGGTTGATAATGCCAAAAGGTCAGTAGAGATGATTCACCAGGATGTCATCTTAGGGATGCTCTGCTCACCATTGGCAACACTCCATGATCCTTTGCAAGTGCTGCCGCTGCCTTCACCATTGTTTACAACCTCTCCACAGTCACCACCATCCATCCCATCCTCTCCACAGTGCAACATCCCCTTGGTACAGACTTTCAGAGATTCTAATCCTTTTATTGCATCAAGTTGCCAGCTCAATTGGTCAAGTTAGTTTCTATAGGAATGGCTTGTTCAGTGTACAGTAGAGCATTGTCCTGCCCACCACTACCAACTGGAAGCCACAGTGAATGAAGAAGCTTCAATATACCTTGGCCAGAGTGAATTGTTCATATGTATGGTAGTGTGTAGTTATGGAAATATGTAGATTCAAATCATGTAATTTCACCATTTGCAGTGGTAACTCTGTACTATATGATGAATCATAGAGTAAAGTGATTATCCATTTCAGGTATAGGTGAAGACTTCTTTATCAACTGCAAGATGTATATGGGATATAGGCCAGGCCAAAAAAATCCTTCCAAATCATTTCTTTGAACTCCTGCAGCATGATAGGATTTGCAGTTAGTATACCATCAGTAGGTTAGGCATCACTGTGCTCATCCCTCTGCAATGTCAGTATTGCTGTGCCCATCACTTTGCAGTGTCGGTATCACTTCACTTGTCACTATGCAGCATCAGCATATAGGTGAGTGCCAGTCCACTGGGTTCTTCAGGGTTGTTGCTTGACCATGAAGATATTTCTTTAGTCATTTTGTGCCCAGGGCATGTTCCAGTTTTGTTTTCCAAGTTGGCCAATTTTTCCCAGTGGCATCAAGCTTTGGAATCTTCAAGTCATCTGTAGTAGCAGAGGACATTTTTGGTATGAGCAGACTCAGAGGAGCTTTAAGACAGCAATAGAAAGATTTTTCCTTGGTCAGTTATGAAGCTGCAGGGCTCATAACCTGTAGAAAATATAAGGTCTACAGGTATATGTAAGTATAAGGTATAGTGAGTGTATATGTAGTGTCTCAAACTGACTGAGGTGCAATAGGACTAGTTGAGTGGTGATAAGTCAGCTCACAAGATTATGTAAGCACATAGACCATGATAAGTATGAAATGAAATCCAACAGGAGGAGCATTACCTAAGGACATAAAAGTGATGAATAATGTGCATGTGATATGTGTGCTTTCACAATGGACAACAATAACATGATAAATGATGATATGACTCAGACAGGAGAACTCCAAGGATGACATTGTTGTCATTGATGCAACCTGAGTGCCAGTGTGATGCCAACAACTCAGATGAGGATGATGATGCATGTGCTATGTCAACAACTTGAATGATGACATGACACCACTCAGATTGCGCTGGCATGACAAGTCCTCATTGACTTCCTTCACCCTCATCATCTTCCCTTGCGCTGGCATCACACTATGCCAGTGCCCCACATCCTTTCCAACACATCCAAATCAATGATGTTGATGCAATGCAAACAACAACTTGAAAGACTTAGACAATGCCAGGTGACTCCAAGTCAGGGGAGGCTCAACCAGTGGATGTGATCTGCATGGCACTACTAGTACATAGATGACTCAGGTACATGTGTCATATCCACTCCTAACCCCTAACGTCCCCCTCCAATCCCATCTCCGGCTTACTCCACCATGCTCCAGTACGCCCTTATCATTCCGCTAAGATCCTGCCCCAGACTTGTCTCCTCCACATTGGACTTTGTTCACACCGCCTTAGACACCGCCTCGGACACCATCCCCATTAGTACTCACCTTTTGTTACACTTCTTATAGTATAGTTTCCATTCTTCATACATAGCTTCCCTCCGACCCTTCATTCTTAACTTACACATCCTTCGCCACATCATATGCTCTCCATTCCGTTCCATATGCTCATAGTATAGCATCCTTGATATCTCTGTATATTCTGGTATGAACTCTGACCGGACTTTGCTATATAAACCATGTATCCTCTATGTAGTTCTTCAGTATGAATATCAACTAAGTTTCCTCCACTCTGACTCTCCTCTGTTCTCCTCCTCTGTCTCCTACCTGTCATAACATCTCCTTTACCTGGAACCTTTGTTCCTCCGAAATCTGGGACATGAAGTACAACAAGGGCGCGACACACAAGTCCTGCGCCAAGTCCTGCTAAATACCCACCTCCATTTACCTCTGTCGGACCTCCAGTCCACCTTACACTAAAGAACCCTGAAACCCCTCAGATAACTTTGGACCTCGTCGGACTTACCTCCGGAGAACCCAGACTTGACATACATATGGAGTCATGCACCATTCATTGTTCCTGCTGACAGGCCTAAAGATCTGCAATTAACACATCTGTTTTGACTCATTTTGATTTCAAGTTGCAACCAGGGCACACTGTGCTCATTGCAGCATCCTTCATGTCACCCTTCCTACAGTATATGACACCACTGCCATCAATTCCATGCTTCCAATCACACTCAACAGCTCCTTCAAGTCGCCTCTTGGTCATCCTCCTGGTGAGTCTGCTGCCAATGGCTCTATATTTCAATGGTGTAGCGCATTTGTTTCAATGACATGCTCATGTTTCTTTTTCCTGTGACCTTTCCCCTTTGTATTTGCCACCATTCTCCCTGCCTGAATTGCCCTTGACATGTCTTGACTTCCTGGGGCCCCTCAGCCTGAGGCTGCTCACCCAAATTTGACTTCCTAGGACTATTGTGGTAGGTCCATCATAATGCACTTGTTCTTGACATTTCTGAAACCTCTCCTGACTCAGATGCTCTGATTCTGGACATTGCCTGTTCAGGCTGCTGCCCCATTGCTCTGCCAGTGGAATGAAGGCTTGGAGCTCTGAGTTGTTACAATTTCTCCTTTTCTCATCACCCTATTGGCTTATTTATCGTATGACTTCCTTCCTCTTTCTCATTGGACTATGTATGACTCCACTTTTCATTACCATATCTGTTTGTACAGCATTGACTGCACACGGCTGCATATGCAGCATCGCTCGTCTTTACTAGGTAGTTCATAGCCTGGTCTGTGCACCTCTCACTCCAGTATTTAAACCCATGTATTGTACTGTATCCCTCAGTCTTATCCACTTGTTTTCCTTTCACCCTAGGCTTGAGTGTGAATTAAGGATACCGCTCTCTCTACTCTCACCTACTCGCTTTGGGCTTGACAATTGGCCTTGAAGCCTTAAACACTGGTTGAACTTGTTGTCTTGCCCTCAAGCATCACAACTCTAAGTCTAGGTCATTACGCTTGGATAAGACTCCCTACTTGAGCACAAGATGTTGCCTCAGAAGATTTACTCCACTCATGAAGAAACGATATTCGCCCCTTGAAACGATACATCAGGAAGATTTGCCCAGAATCAGGTTGGAAGATACTTGATAGTAAGCAATGATGTCAGACCCCTTCAATATGGACGATCTCAAAGTGGCATTTATTGATGCCATGAAAGAAGGAATGAAGTCTGAAGAAACGATGAAGAAGATTGCCGAACCAGGCAAATGGGATGGTGACAAGAAGAAATTCTGCCTATGGTGGACAAAGATACGTCTCTGGGTCTCTGCTCAAACCTGGAAAATGGACAAGGTGTGGGCCACAGCGGTCCTACTATGTTTAGAAGGAAAAGTTGAACCTTTCGCCCAACTAACGATGGAGAAATACCTTGATAAAGAAACGAAGAAGAACAAGGACGGAGATTTGATTGGAGAAGCCACTTGGCCAGACTGGACAGAGCTTCAGGAAGAATTCACGAATTTCTTCCAGATTAAAACTCTTGAGTACCAGTCATATCTGTTACGATTTCATCCATTTTCTTCTCTTGTCATTGGCTAATGTATCGTATGATTCCTCTTTCATTTTTCATTTGTTCCTCGTATGACACCACTTTCTTATCCGTACAGCCTTGACTGTGCACGGCTGTGAATGCAGCGCAGCTCGTCCATACGTAGTAGTTCATAGCTCGGTCTGTGCGCATCTCGTCCTAGTATTTAAACCCATGTAAAGTACATACATCGGCAGTCTTATCCACTTGTTCAAACCTCGTCTTAGACTTGAGTGCGAATTAAGGGTACCGCTCCCTATCATCTTTCACTCGCTTCAGACTTGACGATTAGTCTTGAAGCTTTGAACACTGGTCGTGTGTTGTCTTGCCCTCGAGTGTCACGACTCTAAGTCTAGGTCGTTACAATATCAGGAGTTAAAGGCTCTTCGACAGGGGTCAATGCTTACCATGGACTTCCTCCAAAAGTTCGACATCCTTAAACAAGAAGCAAAAGTTTCGGAAGGAGAAGCAGCACACTTACTCAAATAAGCCGTAAGATTCTCCACTTATCAACAGGTCTCCCTCCATTGTGAAATTGAAGACAATGAATACGACGACCTGTACAAACAATATGATGTCTATGGAAAGACATTGGAAAGGATTCACGAAGAACGAGGAGCAGCTAGGGCGGCGCAAACCCAAAGGCCTTACCAAGGACTGTATCGTTGTAAGAAAGATAGTCAGTGTGGGATGCGAGTATACCTCATCCCAGGGGTTCTGAAGAGGATAGAAGAGAGAGGGTTTGCTTCCAAACCTATCTCGAGCACGGGCAAGAGAATCTGGAGCGTGGGAAACACAGAAACGGAAGTCCGGACGCAGACACAGAAACACAGAAACGGATCTGGAAACGGATCCGGAAACGGACACGGAAACGGATGGGAAAGACGAAGGAAAAGGGGAAGGGAAATGACTTGGAGACGAACCTGCACACGGGCAGGTGACCTTCAGACTGCAAGAAGATAGTCTATTCCTAGCTAGACATGCTCTTAAGTAGGATGTAGCTATTGGAAATGCTACATGAAAACTTTCAGGGACCCTGTCATCCCTGTCAGACGCGAAGGAAAATAATGAGGGCTGCCTCTATGGTACAGCAGTGACAGTGGCAAAGGCCTAGAGCCCCAGTGCGCGATGTCCGAAGTGATATGAACAGCGGAAGTAAGTCCGGATGACCCGGACGCGGAAACACGGAACAGATATGCAGCGGATACGAACGGATATGATGGATTGGACACGGATTGACACAGATTGATGTGGGACTGTGACCCGGAAAGCTGCAAAAGAAGGGGTTTCAACCGTAGAGAGTTACGAACTCCTACATTGTCCCTCTCAGGGCCAATCAGGACGAGACCAGCCAAGGTTTACGCCCACAGGGACACAGCCCAGTCGCGAAGCTCCAATGGAGATTGGAATGCAGTATGCCGGTGATACCCGTACTTGCTACAATTGTGGAGAAGTAGGGCACATCGCCCAAAATTGCAAAAAGCCAAAGAAGACGAACGCGAGGTCCTTGGATCTTGCCCAAGGACAACCACAAGAGGCTAACATTGGATACGCTTCTCACAATGCCGCTTATGTAATGGCAGAGGTGGAGGCCTACTGGCGGGACAAGCTGGCGGTTGAAGCTAAACAGCAGGAGGCTTTAAAAGCCCAAGGATTGTGAACGAAGAGGGTGTTCATGATCTAGAAAAGTATACTGACAATGATTTTCCTGTATGCATGATAGGCTCTATTTTCAGGGCGTCTTTCAGTGAAAGTGCGGCATCCAAAGACATGCTTAATTCCCCTATGACTAATTGCTCTACAGAAATATCATCGCAAGCCCTCGACCCCAATAACCCAAGACAATTTACCATCAAAACCAACATACAATTCAGAACTCCCTCAGGATGGAAACAGGCAACACTTGATGCTCTACTTGATTCAGGAGCATCTAATTTCTTTATCGATTTGGACTTTTGCAAACATAATAACCTTATCCTTAGCAAATTAGCTAACCCCGTGATAGTTACTAATGCTGACGGCTCTGAAGAAGCTATAGGAAGCATTACACACCAAGTGACGGTCTTATTAGACATCCAAGGACATTCCAAATTTGCCAATTTTTACGTTACCATCCTAGGAACGCACTCACTCTTTATAGGATATGATTGGCTAGAATGCCACAATCCAAGGATCGATTGGATCAAAAAAGAACTGACGTTTTCTAGATGCACAGCTCGATGTAGGTTTACAACAACAAAACAGAATGCCAGCATCCATGTTCCAACGATCAATAGAGGAAGGACTTAAAGAAAAAGTACCTGTTCAATACCATGATTATCTTGATGTCTTTTCACAGAATGAATCAGAACGAATGCCGATCAGAAAACCATGGGATCATGCTATTGATCTCAAAGCCGACTTTGAACCAAGAAAAGGTCGTATCATTCCTCTTTCAGACCCTGATATAGAAGAAGTTAGGATGTTTATCAAAAAGGAACTCAAAAAGGGATATATCCGACCTTCTAAATCACCACAAACATCACCTGTATTCTTCATCCCCAAGAAAGACGGTAAAAAATGAATGGTCATTGATTACCGTTATCTCAATGACAGAACTATCAAAAACGCTTACCCTTTACCACTAATCCCCCAATTGATAGATTGACTTAAAGGCGCTGACCTTTTTACAACCATGGATCTCCGATGGGGATACAATAACATCCAAATCAAAGAAGGAGACGATGTAGGAATCCAGTGGATCCTACGGTTGTAGAGAGGCTTTTCACAGGTTCCCAGGTATCCCCCAATATGTCCCTCAAGAGTCCTGCTGCAGTCTGTGTCCGTCCCGTGTGATCCGTGAGTGATCCGTTCCTATCCATGCTTATCCAGACGTTTCCCGCGCTCCAGATATCCCGGATTCATGTTTTACTATTTGTTTGTGTCCGGATCAGTTGGTCGATGCTCATCTATCTTGTTCTGGACTACCCTTGATAGTTTGACATCGCTAGACAGTCCCTAGTGCGACGTGCAGGGACGTTTTCACCATTTCCAATAGAGTTAGAAAGTCTGGGTATGCCCAGACTATGAAGCCTTGTCCTCAGGACTTCAAATGGATCTTTCTGTTTGCCATCTGAAGGTTCCTGCCTGTGCGCAGGATCTTTCTCATCTTCGTCGACAGCACCGTTGCTGTTCATATCCGGAATCCGTGTTTCTGGACTCTCTGTCATTCTCGTGTCTCTGTCCAGTCGAGCGTCCGTGCACCTCGTCTTGGGCCATTTCCCACTATCTTCTACAACATTCCCCACCGGTTTCATGCTCCCTCTTTATCATCTGCTCTCCGGACTCACATTTCCGCACTTTCCCGTGCATCGGAAATGTCGGGTTCCCTCCATCAGTGCCCGGATACGTGGAGCATCATCCTCTTACTCATAGGAAACCACCAAGAATCCCTTGGGACGAATTCCCTTGCACCCTATCACCTTCCCAACCACCTTACATTTTTTTCAACAAATGGAAAGGAGCCTTTGTCACACCTCTCGGTTTCTATGAACCATTGGTAATATACTTTGGAATAACAAACTCACTGTCTACTTTCCAACAGATGATGAATGACGTCTTCAATGACATGTATACAGTTGTCATTATCTTCATGGATGACTGCAACATCTTCACCAAAGGAAGACCAATGGAGGAACATCGAAAGATCATCAAAGAAGTCCTCCAATGCCTTCGCGAAAATAATCTTTACGTCAAACCAGAGAAATGTCACTTCGAACAAAAGAAAGTTGACTTCCTCGGAATGGTCGTCTCCAAAGAAGGTGTAGAAATGCAAAAATCAAAAGTAGTGGGTGTTCTTGATTGGCCAACCCCAACCCAGCTCAAACAAGTACAAGGTTTTCTTGGTCTTTGCAATTATTATTGATGCTTTATTGCCAATTTCGCTGACATTGCTAGACCACTAAACGACCTAACAAAGAAAGATGCACCCTTCATATGGGGGCCAAAACAAGAAAAAGTGTTCGACAAACTCAAAAAATGCTTTACTAAGGCACCTCTCCTTGCCTATCCTGATCAAGAAAAAGAAATGTGAGTAGAAACTGATGCTAGCGACATTGCCACAGGAGGTGTTCTATCAGTAAAAGGTGAAGACAGTTTGTGGAGACCGACTGCATTCATCTCTCACTCTTTTGATAGCGCAGAACGAAACTATCCGATCTATGATAAAGAGCTCTTGGCAGTCATTTGAGTTCTCAAAGAATGGTGCCATTACCTTATCGGAAGAGTTTCTTTTGAAATCTGGACTGATCACAAAAACCTTGAATATTGGTGAAAGCCACAAACCTTATCCCCTAGACAGGCATGCTGGCATGCACTCTTGCAAGAATTCAACTATATGATGTGCTATAAGCCAGGAACAACGAACAGACGAGCTGACGCTCTATCAAGAAGACAAGACCACAGTGATGCGGTCACTGACCACAACACTAATATCACCATTTTTCCAGAAATTCTCAAAACTAACAATATTTCCTTATCATCCTTCTTTTACGACGAACTCACCATTGAATCACAGAAGATTTCAGGGGATGTAGAAGGTTTTACCTTCAATGATGGGAAAAAAATATTCAGAAACAATTCAGGAAAAATCTTTGTTCCCTCTTCTCTACGAACAAGGTTATTAACAATATGTCATGATTCTCCAATCGCTGGCCACCCCGGTCAGGCAAGAACTATCCATCTTCTCTCATGACACTTTACATGGCCCAGCATCACAAAAGATGCAAAACTTTATGTAGATTCCTATCAGACGTGCGCCCTCACAAAGGGTAAGCAAAAGGCACCTGCAGGAAAACTTATCCCGCTTCCCGTTCCTAAACACCCATGGGAAGATATCTCAGTCGATTTCATTACCGGACTTCCTATTTCATCCTCATTTGATTCTATTTGCATTATTGTAAACAGATTCTCTAAAGAAGTGGTTTTTGTACCATGCGTCAAAACCACATCTTCCAAAGACTTAGCCCGTATTTTCAGAGACAATGTTTGGTGCATTCATGGACTCCCTCTTACTATAGTTTCGGATCGTGGACCTCAATTTGTTTCAGATTTTACTTCCGAACTTTGCAGACTCCTCGGGATTGAGCAACGGCTCTCCACAGTGTATCATCCTCAACCGACGGGCAAACCGAAAGGATCAACCGAGATCTTGAATAATATCTCTGTGCGTATGTGGCAAAGAAGCAGGAAACGTGGGCTGAATGGATCAAATTAGCCCAATTCCAGCACAATAATGCCCTTACCTCTGCCACCGGTACTATTCCATTCACCATCACCTGAAATTACCATCCCCGTTTAGGTTTCGAAGGCAATGCCAAGTCGGCAGCCGGAGAATTTGGAAAAGAAGCTGGAGAAGCTCATGCAGAGATTAAAGAAGCCCTCAAGGCAACCCAAAAGAGGATGAAATGTTCCGCAGAACAGAAGCGAAGTGAAGCTCCGGATTATGCCATCGGAGATCAGGTATGGCTATCCATGGAACATCTCAAACTCCCCTATACTGCACGGAAAGTAACTCAAAAATGGATCGGACCTTATACTATCACAAAGGTCTTACCTAACGCCGTCACATTACGTCTCCCTAAATCCATTCGCATCCATCCCACGGTCAACGTTTCCCACGTTAAACCCTACCGAGAAGTTCTAGAAGGACAACCAACCCTACGCCCAGACCCAATCCTAATTACGGAAGAAGGATATGAGGAATACAAAGTCGAATTGATCATGGCATCACGAATGAAAGGACAACAACTCCAGTATCTTGTGCATTGGAAAGGATGGGACGAAACAGATCGTATGTGGGAACCACTGGCAAATTTAGCCAATGTGGAAAAGGCAATTACCGAATTTCACAAAAAGAACCCATCTTCACCCTGAAAGATCCGTAGAATCTCCACATCCGACTTCACTGCCCTTTTCTGTTAAGACTGGTTCAACTCCGAGTCTAACTCCGGAACTCCGGAGTGCTAGAGCGTAAGTGGGACTTGGCTTCACCATATGTGGTGCGCCCTTGTCAGAGTCGATCCCGAATTTCGGAAGAGCGGAGGTTCGGATGTCCAAAGGGGCAAGACCTAAGTCCGAGGAAGACCAAGTCTGCGAGTGGACGAGATGGAGAATGAAGTCTTCAAGACTTCGGAAATGAGGAGTTGGTAATAATTGATATTCGAACTAAAGTTACATGGCTTGGTATGGAGAGTTTATATACGGAGCGTGGACATAGCATTAATAATGGAGTTGTACTGATGAGTAAGTGATTAGTGAGACGGACATCGGAGTAGCGAAAGGCCAGAGCTGTGCTCCTAAGCAAGACACAGGTTCGGAGACATGTATGAGCGGAACTAATACAAAAACGGAACAAGGATGAATAATGAGAAATGGAGACGAACGTAAGAGTGAGACGGATATACAAGTCCGGAAGTGAAAGACTATACTATAACACGAAATGGTCCGGAGTTCGTGTTGTTGAGTCCGGAGTTGAATCCAGAACATCGGAGTTGGACTTGTCGAAATTATGGGATATGACATTTTCCATGACTATGCTATAGATACTGAAACACATTTCCGTGCCATGTGTTTGGACTTCAAAGGAGATATATAACCTGCCTTACACCCTCGACTTCCCCAGCATCTTCTCCTCTCAATCTTGTCCCTCATCGCTCTCTTCATCTGCGCCACTATCGCCTTCATCTCAACCTTGGTCTACGTCCTCGCCCATGCCATCACCATCTGTGCCTCCAATCTGGTTCAAGAAGCCACCCATATGCAAACCCCCATCCTAGTTTCACTCTCACTCGGCCCATGGCACGTTTTTACATTCTCTACGGTCACTACTACTGAATGGACGGCCATTGGAGTCAAGCAGAGTTGGGGTAAGCTGGTCAAATGTCCCCCTCCTGATTGGGAGAATGATCAATGGGACATGACCAATGATGTGCCAGTGAATGGGCAAAATTAGGGTCAGTGGGGCAATTGGTAAGCTGAGTCGTCTTCAATGGCGATCCATACCCGAAATCGGATTGGACAAGCTTATCAAAAGGTCTCGTCGGGACGACTCAATCTAAGAGGGGGGTAGTGTTACAATTTCTCCTTTTCTCATCACCCTATTGGCTTATTTATTGTATGACTTCCTTCCTCTTTCTCATTGGACTACGTATGACTCCACTTTTCATTACCATATCTGTTCGTACAGCATTGACTATTCACAGCTGCGTATGCAGCATCGCTCATCTTTACTAGGTAGTTCATAGCCTGGTCTGTGCACCTCTCACTCCAGTATTTAAACCCATGTATTGTACCGTATCCCTCAGTCTTATCCACTTGTTTTCCTTTCACCCTAGGCTTGAGTGTGAATTAAGGATACCGCTCTCTCTACTCTCACCTACTCACTTTGGGCTTGACAATTAGCCTTGAAGCCTTGAACACTGGTTGAACTTGTTGTCTTGTCCTCAAGTGTCATGACTCTAAGTCTAGGTCGTTACATGAGTCACAGTCCCAGTAGTACTAGTATGCACTTAGGACCACTGGCATGACTTGGACAACAACACCTGTGCAAGCCACACATCCCAGGCATTACAGTATGCCTCAAGTGATAACAATGACAATGATGACACATCTGGTGTGTCATGCACCACACCTATGCATACCACTGCTACACACAGCTGACTGGCAGCTGCAAACTGGCATGATGGCTGCGGGGACAGCCTGCCAGTAAGGGACTCAGATGACCATGACTTGGACAAGAACTATGACGACTCCAAAGTAAATGAGTACCATGACATTGAAGATAATGACTTGGAGGGTGATGATGACCTGGCACTGGCATAGTGACTATATCAATGAGGTGATGTGGGTCATGGCACAAGCTTGTACAGCACTGTATATTACTGTATAGTGCACTAATTCTGTGAGCTCTGTGGGTTGCTGTGAATGGCTATGAATGGCTATATGCCTGTGGAGAAACCACACTTTTGCTGATGTCAGATATTCCTATCATCTGTGCTCACTCCCAACCACCCAGGTAAGTCTGGTGGGCTTTGTCATATCTGCTCCTAACCCCTAAAGTCCCCCTCTGATCCCATCTCTGGCCTACTCTGTCATACCTCCGGTATACCCTTATCATTCCACTAAGAACTTGCCTCAGACTTGTTGCCTCTGCATTGGACTTTGTTCGCACTGCCTCAGACACTGCCTCAGACTCCTTCCCCATTAGTACTAATGTTTTGTTACACTCTTTTTAGTATAGTTTCCATTCTTCATACATAGCATCCCTCCAACCCTTCATTCTAACTTACACACCCTTTGCCACATCACATGTTCTCCATTCCGTTCCATATGCTCACAGTATAGCTTCTCTGATATCTCTGTATATTCCAGTATGAACTCTGACCAGACTTCATTATATAAACCATGTCTCCTCTGTGTAACTCCTAAGTATGAATATCAACTAAGTTTCCTCCACTCTGACCTTTCTCTGATCTCCTCCTGATCTCATCTGTCCTTCTCTGTTCTCCTACTTGTTATATCATCTCCTTTACCTGGAACCTCTGTCCCTCCGAAATCCAGGACATGAAGTACAACAAGGGTGCAGCACATAAGTTTTGCACCAAGTCCCACCAAGTACCCTCCTCCATTATCTCTGTCAGACCTCTGGTCCACTTTACACTAAAGAACCCTGAAACCCTACAGACAGCTTCGGACCTTGTCAGACTTACCTCTGGAGGACCCAGACTTGACAGGCTTCCCTTGCATTCCCAATGCTCTGCTTGATAGTTGGTGCCAACAAAGGCATAGAAGAAAAGCACCAAGAAGAATGTTGTGAAGAACAATGAATAGGTGATGATAAATCATCTCTACCTGTATGGGAGCAAGCAGTGCCTGCGCTATGGCATCACAGCATATGTTGACAGAAAGGAAGTGGGCTGTCAAGAGGTAGGGATTTGAGTGGATAAACCATGGGTATCTGACCTCTGATCCATATCCAATCCACACAGTACCCATACCCATGGGTATAGTATATGTACATTGGAGGTACAAAAACAAAGTAACTACTACTAATCATTATCAATTGCATTCCACCTGTCAAGCATTTTGACATCTTAACATCATCTATAACTAGTGTTTCAAAGTCCAGTCTGGTTTTAAGGGGTCTCCAAATCAAAAAGAATGGATAAAGACCACAAAGGACTGGACCTAAATGGTCCTAAACAGTTTTAGGACTAGTCTGGACTCGCCTTTGAAAGACCAATTTATTTCCATTTTGGATGTGGGAACCATGCTTGGCAGTGGCATGGGGGAATGTTGTATGGACTCCTAGCATCTGGTCAGCATCAAGAATCATGTAATTTGGAGCAGGCAATGCTGAGATATGTCTATTTCTACATTGGATGTCATATTCTGACCCATAGAAAGAGTATATAGAGTATACCTGGAGTCACCTTGGGCCATGGTGACCCCACTGGTGGCACGTGTTGACTCCAGCTATCACTAAGTGAGGTCACCATGCCAGTATATGCCTTTTGGCCTGGTGTGGGACTCAGAGTTTGCTGAGGTGCAGGTGGCACAGCCTGAGAGGGGCTCGGCATGATGGGACCCCGGTCTTCACACGTACCCAATACAGTAGATTAGTAATCAATTCCACTTCACCCACTCCTTCCACTCGCTGCAAGGCCACACTGCTGTCGTTGAGCGCGTCGCCCCTCGGTGCTGATCAGGGCAATGGCTTGCTGCTGTTGGACTGGCAGTGCCCTCCAGCATGCAGCCATTGTTCTGCACAACGAAAGCCAGCCATCACCCCCTCACCGCCAACCTGCAACTTGAAGAGCTCGACTTGAATGTGCTGCCACCTCCTGCTCGATCACCAGCAGTGAGCCACGATCAGAAGTTTGATCATCCTGGTCTGCTCGCTGCCCACAGGTGTCCACTCCATCTGCAACAGCAGCCAGTGCCAGGAAGGGAAGGATTGGATATCTCCAGTGGTGAGTGAGCCCTGCTCGTTGTGTTCTCTTCGTTCATTGACTCAGATTGCTCCCTCCCTTATTTTTCTTTTCTTTTCGTGCTTTTCATGCTTGTTGGCACCCCTGCAGGCCTCGATCGATCCAACCCACCTGTTCTACTGGCATTTGCTCTCAGTGGCACCATTGTGCACCACTGCACAGGTCCTGCCCACATGAGGTGAGTCTTGCACCACAATCTTTCTGCTCTCTTCACACTGTTCACTCACTTCGCTCCTTTCAGCTTACATTTAATGTGTCCGAGGCTGAGATGCCGTCAGTGCACTTTGTGCATGGACCACTGAGTTGTGACTGTGCCACCATGCCACTCGCCTCTTTTCTCCCTGTTGAGACACTTCAAACCCGATATTGCAGAGCTCACTCACTCAAGCACACACCACATCGACAGGACAGCATGGCACCCATGACACCAGCTCGCCATGCACCATCACCATCCCTGCCTCCAGACCTGCCGCTGCAGTGCACTGCAAAGCACGCTCGAACACAGCACAAGCCGAGTGCATCTGCTCAAGCATGCTCATCCACATCGGCCACGCCATCCTCCTTGCTCACTCATGAGGCTGCTGTCCCACATGTGGCTGGGGACACCCTCAGCTGCTGTGATGGACACCCTACTGGTAGCACCAGCCTGCCAAGTGCCACTGTCATGCCAGTGGGCACCAAGAAGTCTCCCAACTCTCCTCGCATACAGTGCTTGCTAATGCTGCTCGAGCAGGAGACACACAACATCTGACTCCAGATCAAACAGAAGGAGATGGAGGGCAAAGGCATGGCGAAGTGCTACCCACACCAGGTGCAGAACTACCTCACATGGTTCGAGCAGGAGCAGTTGCAGATTGCCACAAACGATCCATCTCGGGTGGTGCTGCCGGCCTTCCCTGTCACTGCTGCCAAGGTGGCCACCTTCCTCCACCATGAGTCCACTCGGGAGAAGGTATGCTTACCCCTCTCTGCAGCCTTTGAGTGGCTGACCCCATGCCCCTGGGCCCTTCTCAGCTGAAGTGTGGAAGCAAGTCCCAGACAGTTGAGGGCTCCTCCCTGGGCAAATCTCACATTGCCCAAGTGATCAATGCTCTGGAGAACCACTGGCTCAACCATGAGCATGACTATCCAGGGGACCACGAGTCAAGGACCAGCCTCCACAGGGATGTGTGCATACGAGCCTTCGAGTCCACTTCAAAGCATAATGAGCCCAGCCGGATTGAGTGGTCGCAGGCCCTCAAAGCAGCCAGAACCATGTCAGGTAGGTTGCTGCTGCTTGCTGCTGCTGCCTTGCTGACAGGACTGTATGCCAGACACATACACCAATGACAAGCATCAGCAAATTCAAAGTCTTATGTGCAGTGCTGTGCAAGGTGTCACAAGTGTTACACTGTCACAGTAGGGTCCCCCCCTGTGCAACTGACTCACAGGCCCTGCTGGTTATGTACAGGTCTGTCACAGTGGACACAGCCACCACAGCGCTACAGCACTAAGTCCCACGACAGCACTTTCAGCACATCACAGTGCCTCCAGTGCTACTACAGCTTTGCCATTAATGATAAAAATATTATTTTCTTGTAGCTAAAGAACTTCAGTGTAGTCTACATGTGCCATACCTATCCTTGTTGTCCTCATTGCTGGCTGGGTGTACGTGTCGCTGCTGGCTAGGTCGTATGGTACATTGTCATCGTCTTCGCTGCATGGGCTCAGGCTGCATGGTATACATACGCACCATCCTCATCGCAGGATAGTTGCGCACGTGCCCTTGTCCTTGCCATTGCCTGGATGGGCCGTCACGGTCATCATCATGTGGGGTGGGTGCTCACGCGCTGTCCTCGTCGTCCTTGTCTTCATCGCGAGGTGCTCATGGCTGGTGGCTCGCGCTACATCCCGTCCTCATTGCAGGGCACTTGGGGCTGGTGGCACAACCTTGCACTGTTGTCATCATCATCATCGTCATCGCATGGGTCGGGTGGCACGCTGTATGCATTGCTGCATGCCATGCGTTGTCGCCGTCATTGTTGCATGGGACGGGTGGCACACATATGCACTGTCCTTGTCATCGCTGGCAGGGCTGTGGGCGTGTATACACATTGTTGTTGTTGTCCTTGTTGTTGCTGGCAGGGCCATGGGCAGGTGCACACATTGTCATTCGTCCTGGTCACTGGGTGGTCCCACACCGTATGTGCCGTCATCGTTGCATAGGATGTGTGGCCCATGTATGTGCTGTCCTCATCGTCCTTGTCGCAAGCAGGGCCATGGGTGCATGTATGCAGTGTCATCGTCCTTGCCATCCTCACTGGGTGGCATGTGTACACACATTCGCGCCGTCGTCCTCATCCTTGTCGCATGACACGTGTGGCACACATACACACTGTCCTTGTTGCCCTTGTCATTGCTGGCAAGGCCGTGGGCATGTGCACGTGTCATTGTTTGTCCTGGTCACTGGGTGGTGCCATGCCATACGTGCCGTTGTCATCGCATAGGATGTGGGCACGCATACGTGCCATCCTCGTCATCCTTGTTGTCGCAGGCAGGGCCGTGGGCATGTGTACACAGTGTCATCATTGTCCTTGTCGTCCTCGTTGGGTGGCACACGTACACACTGGCATGTAATCCTCTGATTGTTCGGAGGCAGGTAGAGGGCGGTCTGTCATGGTCGTAGGCGCTGAAGCTGCATGCTTCACAGGTGGGCATTTCGAAGGTTTTACAGGTTTTCGTGAGGGAACAGGCTTCGACCGCTGGTCCAGGAAAGGCCAATAAAGTCTGCAAACTCAATTACTAGAAGCTCGGCTGGGCCATGGGCAGTTTCCTTGGCGACTGTCTTGGACCGATTCCCAGTGTCGCGGAAAAATGGAGCACGCCCACTGTCAGCGCTTTGGGTCAGCTTGGATGTCAATGTGCTGAGAGTTGGCACATCCGCAGAGCTCTGCGTTGTGTTAGGAGTGAGTATAGTAGCCAAGAGGATGTCCTCGGAGACGGGCTCTGTGTCGGAATCAGTGGACGAGTCAGCAGAGGACTGGTTGCCATCGTCATCGGACTCAGAGTCTGTGCCGACCTCGCGCTCAATCTCTTCGTCACTCCTGAATTCATTCCTGCCCCTACCCCTACGTTTGATGGTGTGAGTTTTCCTGGATGGTGGCAGAGGGTGTGATATTGTCTCAGCACAGCATGTAACTGGATGAGAGGAAGAGTGGCGAGAGGTAGCTGTAGGCATGGCAAGACCTAGTAAGAAGCAAAGGTCAGCGTGGAGGACAGTGACAAAGAGAGACTGCACATCCTCATCCTCATCGCATGACACGCATGGCACGCATATGCACCGTCCTCGTCCTCATCCTCGTCCTCATCCCTGTCGTCCTCACCCTCATCACTGGCATGCGCCGTTCTTGTCGTCCTTGTCATCACTGGCAAGGCCATGGGCACATGCATGCATTGTCATTCACCCAGGTTGCTGGGTGGTGCCACACCATACATGCCAATGTAGTCGTTGTCGTCACATGGGTTGGGTGGCACACTGTATGCATTGTCACGCACCATGCGTCGTCATTGTCGTCACATGGGACATGTGGCACATGTATGCACTGTCCTCATCCTTGTCGCATGGGTCGGGTGGCATGCATAGTGCCATCCTCATCCTCATCACTGGGTGGTGTCATGCCATACGTGCCATCGTTGCTATCCTATGGGTTGGGTGGCATGCCGTATGTGTCATCGGGTGCCGCATGTCATCATCATTGTCTTCCATGCTGGCTGGGAGGGCAAGGGCATGTCAGTGTCACAGTGCTGTTGTTGTTGTGTCATCGACTCATTGTGTCATTGTGAAGGGATAGTGTAAGATGATGCTGGTCAACCAATGTCACATGATCGTTTCATGCTGTAGGAGTTTGTAACTCTCTACGGTTGAAACCCCTTCTTTCGCAGCTTTCCGGGTCACAGTCCCACATCACATCAGGAAAATTTTAACAAGATGACAATGGTATATATAGCTTTATCCACCATATATATGGCTATAATATAAACCATAATGGTACACCAAATGAGAATGCTAGACAATCCTTGGGAGCATTGGTAGCATTGACCAAATATCACTCCTTGTTTAGGTTTGATTATATGTATCTAGATGATATGAATGAACCATTCACAGCAGAATTTTAAAACATATCATTTACATCACAATTAGTCAAATGAACTGTTTCATCTGTATAGTGTTTCTTGTCATATGTAAACCTGCATCATAACACTATCAATCCTTGTAATATATACCAGAAATAAGCCCATGATCAATAACCTCTCTACTTCAGAGACTGGCAATGTATATCATCATTGTAGATGCTTGCAACATAGACCTGGGAGCATCTTCTTTTTAAATATTTTGCAATATGTGTCTGATATCTATGCATGAACAACAGTATCTTCATTGTACATAATTTTAATATATGCCCTACATTTATACATGAGCCAAAGTATCTGCAAGCTGTTATTGACAACAACATATCATGTATACACACATGAACTTTGATATCTGCCCTGAAGATTTTATGTCTGACATGCATGCATGGACAACAACATCTTCATTCTACATAATTGAAATATATGCCCCACATTTATATATGGGCAAAGTACATATCTGCACACCATCATTGACAACAATGTATCTATACATATATACACACATCAACTTTGAGAAGCTTGCATCATATGCCTAAAACATCCATAGCATTGACACCCTGAATTGGACAAATAAACTATATGACACTATTATATAATTTCCGCGAACAATGACCATATCTCCATCACTTGGCTACCTTTCCCTCATTCGGGACTAGCAGTACCCACACGCGAAGCTATGGCAGCTTTAACGGCAGCTCGACGCCGGCGAATTGTCGCGAGCGCACTATTCTCGGACGGTAACCGAGCACTTTCAGCGTTATTAGGAAAGATTTGCCTAAGGAATCATCAGCATTAGATAGCTGACTTCGATTGATATTACACATACCTGTTCCACCACTGCAAAAGCTGGTGGACTTCTTCTTTCTCGTCCACTTCGTCTAGGAGCTCGAGGATGCTGTTATAAAATCGTTCCGAATCTGTAGAGAGGTCTGTGCGAGAGAAGACTTGCGCCGACGTCAAGGCGAAGCGAGCCTAGAAAAAAAATTAGCCACAGCGAGAACTTAATCTCGTCAACTTACTTGGGTCGCCACATATGCGATCGAAGCTTTCGTCACTGCATTCATCCCGTGGATACGAGCGTTGCACGAGCGCGTCGCCTTTGGCTCCTCGCGGTCGACAGAGCTTGGCGAGGTAAAGATGTACTTGTAAGCCTAGAAATTTATGCATCAACTGTCGTCTTCGTTTTAAAAAAAGTATTGGAACGCTTACCGAGACTAGAATCCCACTGCGCAAGAGACCGTTCCAGGGATCTTCCAGGTCATACGCATAGTTAGCATATAGAAATACGGGCCATTGGTCTCCAGCGACCCGGAGTTGGCCGCTACGAAGCTTCTCTTTTATTCTAAAGAAATTACGTGAATAATAGCACTAATTGAACGAGGCCACTTACTCTGTATTCGACCAATCATAGCCCGCTGGACAGAGCAGCGCGCCGGTGCGTTCGTGGTTGAAGCCACGCACAGCTTTGGCATTACGCGGGATATGAGGAACGAGGCTTTGACCCTTGGGTGTGATCCAATCGATGATGGCACACTTCATGCCCTTCATGTCGTCGGCCCTGGCACCGTTGGCGCCTTTCTGAATCTGTGGAACAAATAAGGGTTATATCATCGTCGTGAGAATGGAGACGCACCAGCTCCGCTATAGCAACGACGCCTTCCTCATCAGAAGATAGGAGACGAGTTTCGAGTGCTGGAATTGATTTTAGCAAGTCTAAATATACAGCATATTCCTTTCTCTCACTGCGAAGGACTGTCAGAAGTAGAGTTAATGAAGAGTGAGGGAAGCACTAACTGTGGAGAAAAAGTCTCCAGTTCTCTATCTTCTAGTTCATTCGTCATGGTTAGCCCATTGGTGAGCAGCGTCTGCACACTGCAGAAGGCGTGAATGACGCGTCCGAAGTGTCGTCCGCGATGTACCAAAGGGTCTTGAACGCTGCTACGAGGCCATCAGAAAAGCCGAGGTGACGTCGGGGGGACATACGGTCGTTTCCTTGGACCGGCTTGCAGGGCATTCGAACGGGACCGCTTCAGCCCCGCCACCGAAGGATCGGCGACCGAACCGTGAGTGGAGTCTGCCATGGGGATAAATATCTAGAGTAAGAAATGGGTGAAGGGGTTGTGAGACGATACAGTTCTTTGACGTCCGCTTAAATATCCAGTCAAGGTAGAAAAAAAATTGACACTCAATGATGTCACTGGCCGTCAGACGCAGTGATTATGTCACCCAACCTGCCTGGAGCACGTCATCTGCACAAAAAAAGTGAAATTACAAAAGCCACGGCAGCTAATCAATAATCAACACGAACCTGTACAGCAGGAGACTGACCCGGCTATCGGACGCCCTCAACCATCAACAGGTTGGACTTCGAGTGTGATGGACTTGGAGGAATCGCAAAGGATCCCGTTTGCGTCGCGGTTGGGACGTTCGCCAATCTGGACGACGGTGAGCTGGGGTTGAAAACGGGAGTGCTGCTGTTTGAGGGCTGCGAACTTGTCAACGGTGGACTGACGGATAGACCTGGGGACGCTATGAGCGTGACGCGAGCGACGAAGAAAAAGAAATTACTTTGCGATGAGAGTGCCATTGATGACCGTGCCTCACGCGAGACATGATGATGGTTCAAAGAAAAGAGCGGCCAACCGAATGAACAGCGAAATCCAGTGGGTTAACGTCGCCCAACTGTAATGCCGATGGTTCAACGAAATCAGTTTGGATGAAACCGGAGGTACGAGGAGCTACCTAGCTGCGCCGCGGCTCGTATTATCCATGATGTTGAGGTGGATACGAGGAATAAACTTTGGGCCAACATCTTCGCCATTCTCGTTTATATCCATGGCTTGTGCAAAGATAACTTGGTGCATATCTTTGATTTGAACTCGGGTATAGTGCTTGCCACGATAGGTACCAAGCAGCTAGTGCAGACACCGACGAAACCTTGGCATGGATGGTTGGTTTGAGCGCCCGCGGACAGCGCAAGCGCAAGATGACGGACGTACCTAGGCCACCCAATGTACCTCCTAAGCGTTCCTATAACTCGCCGACCACGTCGACCCACCACGTCATTGAGGACAACTCAGACGATGCCTAGAAGATGAGTTAGCCAAGCAGAGCCTGACCGCGGAGAGCTCATACTATGAAGTTGGACACGATATGTCCACTGGGTATCCCTGAGTGGCTTTAGACCCTCCTATGCGTCTGATCGGGTATCTGACGCGGAGACAACATAGGAAGGACGAAGGTGGAACGATCGATAGTCGAACCCGAAGCGAAACAAACAAACCAACTTGATCTCCTTGCCATGCTTAACCAAGGTACGAATCTATCGAGCGAGAGATCAGATGCTGCGACAAGCAGAAAAAATATCGCGTACTAGTTCTTGCAGGAGCAGTTGGGAGTGGTATCGTGGGTGAGACGGAGACGAGCAGGAACGCGGTTTTAAGGGTGATCTAAACTTGTGTGGATCAATTCGAGAGCCATATGAAATACACGGCACAACCACTTGCCTGACTGTCACCAAACTGTCACGAACGAATAATGCCTCGAACGCTACGACCTCCAAATACAGTAACATGGTTCCGTCCTCGCTCGGATCGATGGGGACAAGCTGTATGCAAAATAGTAGGCTGCAAATCACTGCAGTGCTTGCCGCCCTGTGTGGTCTAACAGTTGATCAGGGGTGTCGTCAGTGGCGACGACATCAATCTTGAGTGCGTGAACACGTGCTGAGACCAATTTACTTGCTGTTCCTAATGATACGATGATGTAAACGAGTCTCTGAGTGGTGAGGCCAGATGGGGGGAGCGAGCGAGAGAAGGGATGATCGACAGGCTTGATGAATTTTCAAACACCGCGTGAAAAGACGACCTTCAAGTTGGGCCGATCCGATGTAGTCTGCTGACCAGACCGAGATCTCTAATTTTCTAAGGGTAATGGTGAGCAAGTGGTGAGACAAGTGTATGGAGACGACTGGAATCTAGTTTGCGTGGGGGAGTATTATCTAAGCAGACTGGCATGCCCCGATATGTCTGTCATCACGCATCGCTATGCTTGGTGTGGATTTTTTGTGAATCTGGCGCAGTACTAGTGCTATTACACTTTACTCAGTGCTACGGATATCCATGCGACAGAGTGAATTGTTGAACTGTAACGGCACATCCGAGGCGTGACAGGATATAGCATTTTTTTCAACTTCTATGCCGCTTCAAGGGTGAAGGTAACATGCGTTAGAGCACTGCAACCACTCAAGAAGTGGGGAAAAAACAGACATACCTTTGGTCTCCTTAAAGGGACAGTTCGAATATGCAACTTCTAGATCCGCGTGCGCCACCAACCAATCTTCCAAAATGGTGATAAATTTCTCATGCGAGACCTCTGTGCGCACGTGGAATGCCGCCGCCAAGCTGAAATAGAAGAGTGTGAATGAATCATAGATCAGCTGGCGGATCGGGTCATGCAATTCCACTGGCCAGTTTGCCTGTAGACAACACAAAAAGTCCGGGTCCTGCGTCAGCCCGCTCTCCGTAAGGATATTTGTTAGAGCGGCGAGCTTCATCTTTGCAATCTGCTGCACGTTGCCATCCGCCCAATCGGCATACTGTTTCGGCCAACTCCTCATATGTGAAGGACGGCCAGCGCCAATGGACTGAACAAACCCTGCCTTGTGTGCCGCCCCCAACTCCAAAGTGGAAAGTGGACCCCCGTAGGAGAAAAAGAACAGTAAGAGGACGTAGAGGAAAGACTCCACATCATCGAAGTGAGTGTGCCTTCCGCCACTTAGAACGTTTTTAGACATGTAAGGAAAAGTGCCCTTGAATGCCGGTCAGTCAGAAACTCAACAGAACTCGACAGCACGTACAGTCCGGAGTGCCTTCGCAGGTTTAGTGGCATCGATGGGCAGAGGGATCGAAGTCGTCGTTTCCCAGGGTCGGGGGGGCTTGCCATGCGCAGTGGCGGATTGTGAAGGCTCTTCGCGATCCTGAAGTATAGACATGTCGAAGTCGATGATATATCCGTGCTCATCTTCAGGACGAAGTCCCATCACAATGTTGTTCTCGCTGATATCTTGGTGCAAGATCCCGATCGACGTGAGGTATTGGTGTCCTGGAGTGCAGTGAGCGTGTTTCCAACGAAATAAGTAGTGAAACCTACCCAACAGGGCACCGCGCAAGCAGCGAACAAAGTCATGTACTCCCCAAAAGAATTGCACCGGTCGCTTCAACTCGGACTCAGAGATTGTCAATACCCGGTTTTCGATACATCAGCAAACCAGCACTCCCCTTAGCCTTGTCTCCAGGTCTCCAGCAGACCTCCAGACTTCCCAGAGTGTGACAGACCTACTCAAGTTGTGACAGACTGTGACAGACTGTGACAGACTGTGAGAA
>JBBPSU010000103.1:0-23918 GCA_038093755.1 Tylopilus microsporus | reverse complement strand
GAAGGGGTGGAGAATAAAGGGACACGTACTTTCGTCCGCCAGGCAGTCCTGCGGTAGGCTGAATTGCCCCACCCCCAGTTCCTCTCAGCTCGCCTGCCCCTGTGCTCCTGCTAAAAGCAGGATTAAACTACCACTGCGAATACCCCCATCATCCAAACTAGGCGCCCACTCGATGATCTCGTCCTCATCACTGTCATCGTCACTCTCACCCGGATTACCTTGAGAAGGCCCGGGCCCTTGTCCTGCGGATGGATCCGGCCGTTGGCGCTTTAGTGCACGCGACTGCTTCGTCGAGATTCGGGGAGCGGAATCTTGGGTAATAGGTACAGTAGCTCGCGCTTGGCCGTGGGGTTTGGCCAGTATTTGTGAATGCGCCTGATATTCTGGGTGGCTGCGATGTTGCGCATATCCAGGAGCAGCTGAACCATACCGATATTGCTCCTGTGACGCACGCATGTGCGCAGGCATTTGTGGTTGCAGATGCTGCTGTGCAAGGCCGTGACAAGGAACCGACATCTGAGCCGAGTAGGCCGGGTGCGCTTGGTGGCCTGAACCAGAACCGAGACCCGGACCTGGAAATGCGTTATCCATGGGGACGCCCGACGATTTCCCCCGTGGCGGCGATGACGCTGTCACCGTCGACAAGGAGGTTGAATGTCCGTGGCTGATGCCCCGCCCACCGCCGTATCCATGTCCATCTGCCACTTGTCCATGGCTCGAGGATTCTTCTTGCTCTTGTTCCTGCATAGGTAAAACTCCACTTGGTTCGTTCTCAATGGTATGCTGGATCCCGTACCCAGGCGACTCTATCATACCCATCGACCGCGACGTTGTTTGTAGTATTTCCGATGCTCGGGAGGAGTCCGACCCCATCATACCGGAGGATACTCCGCTCGCCCGTCCACTTCCATTACTTTCCTCAAGCGATGAGGTCGTATTCGCTCCGTGATAACTCCCATAGGATCCCACCGGAGATACTGCTCCGTATGTCCCAGGGCCTGTGAGCAAGACAGCATCCGTGTTAGCCATTGCCGAAGAAAAACTAGAGGTGAGAGAAGGATGGTGACGAGAAAGAAACGAGCGGTGACCTGAGGCAGGGGAGAATGGGGGAGAACACGAAGGGGTTGAAGGACATGAAAGTGTGGAAGACGACGTTTTGAGTGTACAGGAAGGCGAAACAGAGGTATGGGGGAGCGGAGGTGAAGGCGAAGATGGGGTATGTCGAGTCATCAAGATCGCATAGAACGAAAAAGAAAGAAAAAAGAATGGTCAGAAACAATTGTAGGGGAAAGGTGGGAAACGAAAGGGGGGGACGGGAAGAAAATGGCCTTAAGCCACCTGGAAGTAGGCGCCCCAAAGTCGACGCAACCACAGGCTACCAACACGTTCAAAGCTAGAAGCTAAGAAGCGATGAGAGCGACATCAGAGAGGGGTCGAGACAACCCCCACACGATGGCAGTTTCATATACGACAATTTCAGCCATCGATACGCCCTGCGTACCCCAAACCCTAGGTCTGCGGACACCCGGGTCGACGATACCAGAGTAACCCGGTGGATGAGGCTTCGGGCAAGAAATCACATGGCCCTGCACCGACGAGGCCCAATTTGGAACGACTAGCGCGTACATAGATTAGGGAAAGAGCGAGGTGACATAAACGATGTCATCTTCGGGATAGCAATCATTGAATAGTGCATGGGAACGCTGCCCAAGCTCGGGCCGGAGTATGGTGGGAGTGATCAAAGAGGAAACACAAGGGGAAACCGGCAGAGGTGAGCGCTGAGCGAGAAGCTCACTCATTGCCATACGCCAGATCAAAAATAACCCCAAGTGACATGAAGGGTCACAATAACGAAAGATAGGAGATAAGGAGGAAACAAAAAGGGTAACTGTAAGGACATAACGAAACCACGGCTCACCTGTATCACTCGCGGGAGTGTTTGAGTGCGTTGGTGGCGCCGAGAACAGGGAATGTGGAGATGAGTGTGGATGTGAATAGGCACCAGAGGCCAGGGGATAAGCGTCATGCTGCCCAGCGGTCGAAAAAATGAGTCAAGGAAGTAGGAGAAATAGAACCGAGGATGAAATACAAGCGAACTGAACGCACAAGTGATGATAGGCTGTGACTGCTCTGAACGTCGTAATACATTCCCGGAGTATCGTTCACATGTTCTAAGGTGATCCCACGTCCGCCCCCGATTCCACAGAAGAAGGACAATGGTGCTCGATGTTTCGAGGGTAGGGGACATTCCGAGCTGAGGCGAGCGCCGATTCAGCGGAAAAAGAGGGATGATATTCTGTGGGACCGCCGCGTGTGTCAGAGTTGTCCGGATGATGCTGCGATGTAGAAAACACGTGTTCTCTTGCAACCGCTGGTTCGTGAGCTCCGAGTGGGCGGACGGCTTTCTCTGGTCTGAAAAAGGTCAAAGACACGCGTCAGTAGCGTAAGGGAGTCAATGCGATGGTCGGAGTAGATTGCCTCACCCCACTGTCTGGTCTTCCCTTGGTCGGGCTGTTCCGTCTGTGCCTGTCCTTGTCCGGGATGAGAATGTGCAAGACCACGGGACTCCGTATACCCATGCTGGCGCGGGCCTCTTTGGCGACGGGGAATAGGAGTAACCTGTCGATGTTGCTGCTGCGACAGGGAAGGTTGTTGTTGCGCGTGCAATTGGCTACTGTCGCTGGGGAAGTGGGCTCGATGAAAACCCAAGCCAGTCATACTACGTTCAAACTGAAAGGTATCGCCACTGTTCGAGGAGGAATTTGACATGAAAGTAGAATCGCGGGACGCGAGAGGATTATCGATAACATTGGGAAGGGAAGGATCGAAAGGGATATCCCATCTGCTGAGGTGGTGATAGTCGGGTGCGGCGCTTGCTTGTGTGGGATCGTAGAAGGATAACGCAGAAACGATCATTGATGGAGGAGAAGAGGAAGTACCGGACAAGGGAGGGTCGGGGTTGGTCGGTGCGGAAGAAGTAGAGGCGAGAGGATAGAACGAAGACGAGAGTGGATGATCCCTCGAGGATGGATGGTGTTGCGGCGAAAGATGGGGGTGAAAAGGGTTGGACCGTGGGGGGACGCGGGAACGGCGATGTTGTGAGCAGGAGGGAGTGCTGGAGCCAGAGGTGGAGGGAAACTAGCAGAGGTTTCGTGCAAACGGACGACGGAGCTGGGAGTCGTCCTTTGTGCTGAAAGAGAACGGGTGAGCAGGAGAGAAAAGGAAGGGTTTGGGGCTGGAAGGGCTCGGAGTGTGATCGCGCGAGATGCATCAAAACTTGGCAGGAAATGCGAGAGAAGAGTGATTGAACATATGGAGAGCTTACCTCCGGTGGTGGCAAGATCTTTGTCTGGAGTCCGGCGGTTTTCCATTGCGGCGAGAGATTGGGTAGAGAGCGATGGGTGATGCGACTCGGATGTCGAGGATATATGAGCGCGCCGTCAAGGAAGAGGAGGAGGGGGAGAGGCCAGAGTTGGATATGAGTCAATGGGATTCTCGATGGCGAGAACCGCGGTTGGTGCGTGAAAGGATAACCCGTGTCTATAACATGATTTATTACCTTTGAACGTCTCCCTCCTCGCTGACACCACCACATCCTCGGTTTCGTTTCATAGCCGGCACTGTGGCCGTAGTACAGCCCCGACTCCTCCGAGTCATGGCATCACCCCCGCAACCTTTCTGCATCATGATCGCACAGCAAGTCTTGTCTCTGAATTTTGCACTCGTTTGCAGTCAGTTTGGTCCTCTCGCGTCAAGAACGAATGATCGTGGGAACCTTCTGCCAGTGTCAGTGCTTCTTCCTCGCAAGCGAGTTGTGTTGGGCGGGGCCATGTCTGTGACATGGGTCCTCCGTTCCTAACGCAATTGTTACTAGAGTCTCCCAATCACAGTACCCTTCGCTGCCACACTACGTCTATGACCCCTTATTTGCACTCTTCATCCAAACCGGGTCAACGTTTATACTCGTTATCACCGCGGTTCGATGTATTCACTCGACTAAATTAGTTGCGTCGTTGATCACCCCGTGTATGGCGGGCCAGCCTTCAAAGCTCACAACAGGCACATGTATTCCGGTGGGCGATAGATCTCAGTAGTAAAATGAATGTTACAATGAGTGGTTGACGCTTCGAATTATAGACACGAGGTTCCCTCGGTTTGCCCTGCCATTCGTCATAAACGTTGTCGTTCGTGTCCGATCGATGTCATTGTCATCAACATGATGCTGGCCGAGCTGTCTTTAGCACCTGGCTGCAAGCGGCGTGGTAAGTTGTTCCTGACTCTGAAGCGTTCCTGAAAGCCTGACCAACGCGTGCTTGTCGACTGGGAGAAACAGCCTTACGATGCACCTATCCGGACGGATATCGTGCGGGATCAACGGACCGTTCAACGTTCAACAACAACGTCGCCTTACAATAGTGTAGCGCTCGCAGGTGTAAATCACTCAGATAGGGGTCCAAGGCTAAACTTGTACCTCACAATTTGTACAAAGCGCGCCCAGAGGGGCATACGATGCCCATCATCCCTGTCCCAGGTCAAAAACTCAAGGGATGTCCCTCGCCTACAATTGTGCTTCTTGGTCATTTGCTATGCTTGCCACCTGCAGGTAAACTCCAAGAAAATATTCAGCAGGACACCCTCTCTGCGGAAACGGACCCAGGACAAGGCAAGACTCGTGCAGTCGGCCGTATCATACCTCGACGATTTCGTCCTTGCATGCAAGTCGTCGTTATCATGTCGCTTCTTCTTGATCGCTTCCTCGTACTCACTAGCCGGTCGACAGTCAAGCGCAGTCGAGGACCAACCCCGTCATCGTCTGATCTCCCGTCCCGCCTATCGTTCCAAGATACTGGGGATTATGTTTTCTTGATTCTTTCCGCCAATGCGTTCAGGATCACTGGCAAGAAGGATTTCGCCAAGGTGGCGGAATCATGGTCGAGACCATATACATTATTCCGGCGCTGGCATCACTCAGTAGAAGGATGGAGGCAGATGCACAAAAGGTGCATGTCCGCTTGTCTTGTTGTCCACTGACGCTATTGTGCAGCCTTGCCATTCCGCCGCGATTATGTCCATGTTCAGCCAAAATAGCCTTTTCCTTGACGAGCTTCGGCCGTGCCTCAAGCCTGTAGAAGTGCGTTCACCTCATATATTGTTCGATACGACAAACCAAACACGTATCACATATAAACAGATAGGAACTTCCCAAGCAGGTGAATCTGTTCACGGGCACAGAACGAGATCCACTCGTAGCCATTTGTTGAATGGGTACTTCGACTGGCGAAGCTGGCCACTATCATACCGAAGGCTAATCCGGCTTAGGACTCAAATGAACGACTCCACATCATGATCGTATGTGCGTCATGTTTCACCCTGAAGTGCCTTATCTTCAAGGAGTGCCAGCGCCACGAAGGGCCGTGCCGGTGCGGTCGATGCCAGTAGCGGTCTCTTGAGTCGACAGCAAATCGAGGTCACCCACGATCCGGTATGCGTCCAAGTCTGACTCGCTCAGAACGCCCATTCCAAGATATCCATGGGCTTGACGCAGAGTATCTTGTCGCGGAGAGTCGATGTTGGAAGGCTCTATTTTATTCTTCGATTTCTTAAAGTGCGGACGCCACGCCACTCGACTAGTTTCGTCGAAACCTGCGTAGCCACTCCAAGGAAGAGATTTGAGCATAAAAGTCTCCCGCAGAGCCACAGTGGGCATCACGGATCTACATCAGATACAACGAGGACATCTAGCTTACGCTGCGAAAGTTGGTGTTTTTGCCTCTGCAACGCTGGGTCTGAGTCGTGGACATGAAAGCAGACCGCAGCGATCATGATACCCTTCGCGGATTGAACGCCTTTAACTTTGAGATCCCGAAGGAACAAGAGCGCAGCGTTTGCTGCTTTCACGAAGAGAGGGTTTTCTCGGCCTCGACGCGCGTTCTTGAGCTACAGAACCAGTCAGAAATCATGTCATGAAATCGTATTATGCAGCAAGGGTTTCGTTGACTTCGCGTAACTTTGCGTTGAGGCCCTTACTGTAATCTCGCCATTGTGAATAGGAAGGGCCAGACATTTCTCGAACAAGCTCGTTTTGCGGGCTCCGTCGAACGACTCTCATGGATCCACACTAGTACAATCCATGAGGGCATCCTTCAGCGTTTCAAACGCCGCCGGCGACTGAGCTGAGCAAAGCGGCAGAGTCATTTCCTGAGGCGTCCGCAGCAAAGAAGACTCTTGACTTTGAGCGTGCGGACATACAGTGACATTATGATACACCCAATCGTCTTCAACGGGAATATGCATCAGCAATGTACATAATACTTATGTGATCCTTGGTGGCTTTTCGGCTACTTATGAAACATAAGTATCATTAAGGGTCACAACAAGTAATGATCACGCCAAAAGATCCGACCACTGCGAGAAAAAAAAAAGTACAATCGTGCTCATATTAACCACGACGCAGCTAGTAGTCAATGGGAGTATGAAAAACGTAGATGAAGCAGACCAAGTCCTTCATCGTAGTACTCCATGTCGCCGAATGTGACCCAGGCGCAAAACGGCTGCACCAGGCGATGCTCAAAGCATCAGGGAACAGCTTAGGAGAGTCAGCAACGAGCGCATCAATGGGACGGACACACCGAATCGATATACCGGCCCAGGAGGTCATTTGGACCTACCAGAGGCGAAGGGACGCGTTGAGGTCGAAGGGAGCCGCGGAAACGTCGTAGGCGGCGGCTTGGCTTCGGACAGAACTTCGTTACCAGTATGTCGACGCAACGTCCCAAACCGTGTAGTGAACCCTTGTTTGAGGTTGAAACACATGCGCTGCGGCTCGTCGTTTGCCTCAAACAACCCTTTGGAGCGTTGTTACTCACCCTGGTATCGCGTTCGCAATCCAGACGTGTGGCCACGGACAGTCTGATCATAGTTCACATTGTTAAGCGACTTGATGGGTGGTATCGAAGGTGACGACGTTGATGCCATACACCCATCTACCACGTGTTGCGTCTTCTTCCGCGCACTTGCCGGCTAAAATCTGAATTGCCGTGTCATAATTTAGGACAAAGAAGGCACCAAAGTATTCGGCCAAACAGGAGCGGCTTCACGAAGGGCTGGTCGGATGTGTAGTCCTTACGTCGTCACCACAATCTGCTTGGTGGTTCCTCCTGTCGTAATACCGCCCGGAATAGCTGCTTCATTGCTGGCTTGAAATCGTGGAAGATGATGTCGCCTTTTGACGAGACAATGGCGATGGCCTGAGCAGAACGATTGGATTGGGACATAATGGCAGGATGTGCCGCGGACGTATCTTATGGCAGTCTCCACCGACTTGACGACAATATGTCCAGATAGCTCGCTCTCAGGATGTTGCGACGAGATCCACGAGGTAGGATCCGAGTCGATAGCTGGCTACAACAGTCACTCTAACATGCGGTAGAAGCTGTAGCCTGGGAGGGTGGGGATCCATCGACGTTCGATCTGGACGAAATGTTTGATGAGTTCGAGGACGGCGTCTCCATCGATCGGCTATATTCATTAAAAAGTGGCGTCAGGGCAACGTCGGAGTAAATAGAGTCAAACTCACGGGAAGAGCTAAGCGCGCGGCGGAGCGTTCGAAACGACGCATGTTTATATTGGGGTGGAAGAGCCGCACTTTACCATCGGGACCAAGATAGGCCTGTCGTCGTATCAGACCGATATGCTGAATCGAGACGCTGCCATGTTCCCAGACCACACAGGACGTACCTTCATCCCTTCGAAGATGTTCCCGCCATATTGGAAGCAGGACGCGCTGGGGTCTAGCGTGACCGGTCCGTAGGGCCTTATCTCGGGCGCAGTCTATCCGGAGACAGGATGGAATTGCACGATTACCAGGTGATCGCTAAAATTCTGTGTCGCAGTCGGTGATGATCAGAACGAGTCGTGGTGCCCGTTGACGTGCAAGATAGACGCACTGTGCCAAAACCAAGCGTCTCAAGGTCTGGGAGAGGTTTGGGAGTATTGGTCAATGTGATCGTCAGTTTCGAGATCTAATAGAACCCAATCATGGGAAGAAGTCGAAGTTATCAGCACTAGTACTGTAGCGTGGCGAGCGCTTAGTGATCTCGGAACGTACATCCAGCCGAGCGACTTCAGCATCCTGCGAGCCCGTTCCTACAATGCTAGAGGGCGTGCCCGCGTGTCCGCTGGGAGTCTGGATAGTCATGGTCAGAGGGGGGATGGGAGAAGATCATACAGCCTGACTGGTTTTATCCCACCCCTGCCAGGGTCATCGCTCTCGCGATTTTACGTGTTAGTCCGGCTCCCACCGACGACGAACTGTATTGAAGGCGTCATAGATACGAGGGTGATGTGAAAGAGGACTTAGAGTGAACCTGAGTTTGAGGTCAACCGTGATACTCCAGACTACAGCATGGCTAATCAGATGGCTTGGCAGACGTTGGCAGGTTATACATATGGCAAAGTGCCGTACGACGGTCCGCCGGTTCAATTACTCGGACGCTCGGAGATTATGGCAAGAGTTGGTCATCGGCCCGACCTTGACGTCAATTTGTGACGTGTGTAGGACACAAAATACCCCCGTAGAGAGTCATGCAACCTCCTTGCCGCTCTCGTTCGTCTTGTCCACACTCCTCAGCACTGCGACACTCTTGACGTGGGCCGTTTGCGGAAACAAAAAGAATCCCCTCAGACTCTCCAACACGTACCGCCCCATCATTGCCGTATCATCCTCAGAACGCTTCACGATCATACCCACATCCCGTGCCTGAGTGTGTACGCTGCAGCTTACGTACACAATCGTAATTGCCTCAAATACGAGGAGCTGCTCTACGAAGCGTGTATCGCACCCCTTGCGTGGCGGATCGATGATGACCGCGGTGCGTTCCCGTGGAAAGTCAGCCACTGTCGCAAAAATATCCGACGCGTCTCCTGCCCAGAAGGTGCATCGCCCTTCTGGGACGTGGTTCAATGCCGCGTTGGCAGTGGCAGCACGGATCGCATCTGCGGAGAGCTCGATGCCGGCGACGGTCGAAAAGTGGGGGGAGAGTATGATCGAGAACAGGCCGCTGCCACAATAGGCGTCGACGAGGTGAGTTGGCGACGAAGGGTCGTCTGCAGAAGAAGGGAAGATAGCGTCCCGAGCGTAGTCGGTCAACGGGACGAGGATGGCGTTGTTGTTTTGGAAAAAGGCGTGACCAGGGAACTCGAAGTAGGTGTCGCCGACGCGTTTGCGCACTGTTGCCTTGTGGTCGGTGATGCAAATGTGTTGGGCGGGATCGTCAGGGGTAGAAGAGTCTATTGGGGTGGAAGGATTGAGAGAATCACGGAGTAGCAGGGACACGCCCTTCTTGTACGATCAGATGTCTCTGTGAGAGATCAGCAAGGGAGAAAAGGGGAGTTGTGGTAACCTACCGCATAATATTGGCTCTGATCGGACTGAGGGCCTTGTTGAGGACAGGGGTAGCAATAGGACATTCCTGAAGCAACATGATGGGGATGAGGAAAAGAGAAAGAAGAGACTAACTCCGATATCTATCGCAGACTTTTTTCCAATCTCATTGAAGCCGATTTTCAACCAGTCTGGCTTGGAAGTGGAAGGAGGAGTGTCGCGTGCCTTTTTGGGTGGTGCTTCAAAATGAGGGGTGATCTTTGTACGGTAGTGGTACTGCTTGGGAGAGCCTACGGTGTCGAGAACAGAGGGTACTGCAGAAGGAGAGAGGTTGGAAAAGTTGTGGTAAGTCTTGACGACGACGTCGCGTTTGATCTTGAGCTGTTTTTCATAGGAGAGCATCTGTGGCGGGATGAGGGAGTTTGTACTGCCAAAAAGCGAGGACATACCTGGTACTGGCATCCCGAGCACTTGCCAAAGTACTTGCACTGTACTCTGCTATTGTCCCTGAGGTCGGTGTTGGGTGTGATGACATCGACGAGGTCAGCAAAGGCGTGGGGATGTGCGTTGCAACAGACGCGCACGCGGATGCGCTCGCCGGGGAGGGCAAAGGGAGCGACGATGACCGAGTTATCGCGTGCGCGAACGAGGGCGAGGAAAGGCCGTCGACGACGACGTCGAGCTCCTCGCGAAACTTGAACTGTGTGTCGTCGCCATCGTGCGAACAGGGTTCCAAGAGTCTTCTCTTCTTTTTCATGGACCGCCGCATGATCATGGACAATGTACAAACCCAGTTGATCTGGTCAAAGGCCACGATGGAGTGCTTTGAGTCTGTCAATGGCCGGCAATCTCATCTTTGAGGGCCTGCACGTGCTGGTCGCTGACACGTCGTGACAAGATGTGCGCAGATTCGGGCAGTGATTAAAATTTAGTGTCAATGCCCTTCACCAAAGGAGCGACCGACATACGACCGAACTGACACCTTGCTGCCCCGTCTCGTTCAAGCGCGAAGGATACAAATATCAATCTTAGCTGTTGCCAAAGGCTGTCGAGGTGATCTAGGATTGATTGGATCGATAAGGAGACATATGGGCGCAAGGAGGCATCACTGCTGGCTCACCTGGCTTGACGCTCGACGGCCACACTGCTCCCACTGTCATCTATTCGACGATGTCTTCACCAGCAGGTCTGCAACAACAAAGTGAATGGATGGAGGGATTGATCGATGGAACAATGCTCACGGTTACATGGGGACATGCAAGGAACAGCCAGCAACGAGGAAAGACAGTCGGATATGACGTGGCCAGGGTGAGTGATGGTCCCATTACGGCGAGCTAATTGCAAAGGTCTTCGCGAAAAAGGAGCACGGATCAAGATCGATTGTGGAACAGGCGTGAGGTCAGTTGCGGTCCTCGCTGATGGAGAGCACTTCGTGAGTGGAGACTGGAAAGGCAAGATTTGAAAGCGCATTCAAGATGGCAAGGAAGTGGGAACGCCAGTGAATGCAGGGAGTTGGGTTAATGACATTGCAGTGTCACGCGACGGACGGTGGATCGTCAGCGGGACACGGTGTTGGGCACGGTGGTGGTTTGAGATGTGGCGAGCCAGTGCAAAAAGGTGAGGGAGTTCAAGGCATGGCACGGCGGCCCGGGAATTCGGCAAAGGTAGTCAACATCTCGGGTAGCGCCGTGAGGGGTCGATGTTCGGCCCCTCGGCACCATGGTGCTACTCGTGCCCTGGGCCGGTGACCTAGCTGTGGCCTAATTCAAGCTTGGCGGCCTATCATCTTTATGTCCAATTCAGGTATTTCTCCACGTTACTGCACAAGCTCCAGGCCCGGGTTTGGGGCAGATTTGGATGTAAGAGTCGGCAAAAAGGTGTTTCAGGGTACCATGAAAAGGTTTTTCTTCGACAGGGTTCAAGTCCATTGTGGGTTCACTGGCACAGGCTTGGACTCAATTATCGTCACTGCAACTTCGCATTGGGTAGTGAGCTCCCAACTTGAATTGGACCTGGTTGGACTAACTACTAGAAGGGACAATGTACCTTGTTCTGAGTCGGTGGGTCCTCCAAACATTGCTGAGCCACTGTAGGTTAAATGTCACGGACAGCGAGCCTGAAGAAATTACCTCACGATTTCATTTGTCACACTTTGGTAGGTGGACCCAGCTGTGTATCAAATCCAGCGGAAGCGCTGTCACCACCATTTGTGCTGCCTTCTCGAGGTCCCCATCCAGCTTGCATCCTCTCACTCACTGAACGGTGCCACTCGGAGCAGGAGAGGCATTCTGCTGGCGATAGGACTTATGTCAGAAACCCCGACAATGGGGGATCACATTGGGCCGTAAGTTCATTGTTTGGGAGTACTTAACAATGGATTTAAGTTCAATAGATTGGCTGCTTTCCTCGATGGCTCGCAGAAGGCGGTAGTGAAGGCATCCACAAAGGAAGGGCGGGCTATACAAATATGTACACTCATACATGACCCTCAACAGTCAAGGATACATATGTACGATCGCCTTCAAAAATTCCTTCCATGAGCAACATTTAATTGGATATGTTTGCAGCGTTTCCAGTGAATCCTGTGGACTACCAAAACATATCCTGGTAGCACTGCAATCATTTCTATCCCTCGAGCTCTCGATTGAGTCAGACATACAAATATCGGGCCAGGGATGCGACTCAGAGGACTCTACCACAAAGAATTCAGCAATGCTTGCCCAAGCGAACGGCGAGATCACAGCAGAGTTGCAAAAGGAGTTGGAGGCCCTGGCCGAGATAGATCCAGACGTATTGGAGCTCTCGCAAAGTGAGTGGTTCGACTAGGAGGCCAGGATTTTTGGAATGAAACCTGGGGTTGATTCACAGTGGAAGAGCTACTCGTCGAAAGATCACCTATGGGGCAGGGAGCTTTGAGGGAAGGACTCGAACTTGAAAGCATGGTTGGACTTGAAGACGAAGTTAGTGATGAATTTGGACATGAAAAGTCCGAGGAGAGCGGTTCGGAGTCGGAATCAGAGTTCTCTGGCGGGGTAGAATCAGAAGAAGGTGAGTGCAAAACCCTACAACTTTCCACCTATGCATTTATCGCTCGGAGCAGATTTACCCATGTCCGACTCGGAGGTGGAGACCTTTCCAATGCTCAGATACAACACGAAGAGGCCTTTAGGGAAAGGTAAGAGTAAAATCATGCTTCATATTGATTACAACTAACAGATGTTTTAGCTATCTCTGATACCAGCGATGTCGACTGTTCATTGTCTCCTAAAAGACGAAAATTGCGACAGGTTCACATCCAAGTTCCCCCTCTGCCTTCAAACCTATCTCCCTCAGACTATACCTTACTTCGGGAATTGACATCTTTACGCTCCCTCCGTACAACAGCACTGGTACCAGTGGAGTCTGCCAGTGACACCGAGTGCAGTGATGAGGTCCCAGAAAGCCCCAAACAAGTGTTGCGGGCAGCTGGTGCGAGGGCACCTGGCAGTCGAAAGCCACGACAATATACAAGAAAAAAAATGCAACCGCTTCGCTCTCCAGTTACAACTTCCCCCGATTTTGTATTTGTTCTGACTGAGGACGAGCGGAGCAGGACTCGCGCTTCACAACCCCCTTCGAGTGTAATGTCAGCAACGATCAATGCTGATATATATTTGAAGCTTGTTTTTTATATCGACCTCGCAAGGGTGCCAGGTCGAAAACCACGGTCAATTGGTGGGGTGGGCCGGTGAGTTTTTTTTTGGAGTGTTCACTGTAATGATTAAACTGAATGCAATATTGATTGCTAGCGCAGCTCAGAATACTCAAAGAAAGCCTGTCGAGCAAGACCGAGCCGCTAAGCCTGCCCTCAACAACCTTGTCGAAGATGAGGATTTACAGAGCATAGGTTGTGCATACTTACCCGACTACGACACAATTGTTTGCCAAAATACACATCAAGGGATGCCCTGCGGCTATGCTATTCCTCTTGCCACCTTACTTGCCCATTGCTGGGGCACGTCGAATTCCGGCAACGATCTCCATACCTGCGATCGAAGCCCCCATTACATCAAATTTTGCAAAAGAAAGGAGACCAGAGGAGGGTTAAGTGCCTATGACGTCCGGCAAAGAAGCTTTATTCAGAGAATTCTGGCGAGATTTCCCAATGTTGTTGCCACTACGAAAGAGCTCCGGGAAATTCGGATGCTCCCTAATCAATTTGGACCAATACAGCACATTCGCCCTCCCATCGATGGTTATGCCTGCAAATTCTGCGACTTCGCGACCTATGATACGGGAAAGGATGGAGGGGAACCCTTGGCCATGCGAGAGCACTGGCAAAGGCATCGTCAGGAGGACCCTCAGCAACATCCTTCAGCTCGCCGCGGTGAGGACCTCAGAAAAACTGGAAAGTTTGTCAAGTGCAAGGTTCAAGCCTTCAACTTGGATCGCAGCAATGCCTTGTGGATAAAAGTACCGCCTGGGATAGAGGAGCCTGGGCCGACGACCGGCTCCTCCATGTCTTTCGTAGAATTGCTAATCTCAGGATTGCGCTCTTCTATCGAACCACCTGCCGAGGAATCAAGTTCTATCTGCGAGCGCAACATGGTTCTACCGTATTTTGTACAGAACGGAGCCTTCGACTTGATGTCTCCCCTAGATCCTGATTACGCCACGAAGCTAATCAGCCTTCCTGAAAGAAACGACACCGTTCTCCGCAAGCTCAAGCTAGCTACAGTTCTGCGCTTTGAGGAACTCTGCGATGAGATCCCCAATGTTCCTGACCTAGTCCGTGAACTTTTGGTTGCTCCGAGACCGTGAGCGTTGTCATTATCTTCAGGAAGAAATCCCAATAATGGGGTACTAATTGTTTCAGAGAAGAGAAAGCTATCCTAGAGCGCTTCAATCGCCCAATAAGCATCAACACCATTCGGTCCTATGCTCTTGAGGAAGTCAGGCTATTGTGTTTCGTTTTACGATGCATTCAAGACGATCAATATTCCATTGGCGAAGCAGTATCTCCAGTTGTGTCCAACAAGCGACTCCGAATAGGCTTGACTCCCTCACAATTCGAACGTTTTCGGGCACTGTGGGAAGGCCTATCAGGAGCATCTGGATCCGAGGAATATCCATCCAACTCTGCCACTGGCAGCGCATTGCAGAATGCAGATCTCTCATCACTGGTCGATGCAGCTCTTCGGAGTGTATATGTGCCCAGTAATTCATTCCAAATGTTTGCTGGGGGCTTCCGAAACCCATCTATGATCTTCGTCATCCTCCGATCTCTCCGTCCCGAAGGCGGCTTTGCAAGTCCCAAAGAGGTCACCATACACTATGCCCGGATTCAATTCGGCATCCGACTGACTCTTATGACCATGATACAAGAGGAGTATCGTAAACTAGAACTTCGGATTGCGGAGAAGAAGGAGCTGGAGGAAGGCGAGCGCGATAAAGTGTATGAGAAGTTGATGAAGTGAGTTGTCACTCTTTGAAAATGGATTCACGAACTCAGGAGTCTGCTAGAAAAGTGAGAAAGATAATCCGTCGATGGGCATCTTCCGCAAATGTTTCTCCTCTTGCCTTTGTACGGCGTTGTATGAAGGAGATGAGTCGAGTTGCACGAGAAATGCCTTCCGGTCCAACCGTAATGTGGAACGTGGATCACACCAAACTGACGGTTAAAAATTACACCGTGTCTATCTCCAAGTATATCCGGCAGGTACAGAACTCGCTTTCTGCCCTGGCCGAGAGAGTGGATCGTGATGTTCTCTGTGGGATCCAGTTTCCTTCAGGATCATTCAGTCTTCCCGAGGGCACATCAGAAACTAATGATATAAAAACTCTGGGTGTCGGGCTATTTTCCCCTGCCGTAGATTCTCCTGAGACGTTGGAGTCCAGTTACCACTTGGCCACGCTTTTTCTCCAAGAGTTATGCAAACGGCCTGAAGGTGGACTTTGTTGACGTGATGGAGACAAAATCCGATGGAATGCTGCTCAAGTGAAGACATGGCTGGATTGCATCCGTCGTGCTTGGGAAGAAGCAATGACCCTCATGCATCTTCTATCCCTTCCTGGACGTGGTACGGAAGTAACGGCTTGGCAATACACCAATTCAACCACCAGCTCGCGTCACCTCTTTTTCTCCACTGCGCTTCGCACGCTTATCACGCAAAGCAATTACAACAAGACTACTGCGGTGACTGGTCAATACAAGTACATCATCCGTGTAGTCCCATTTGCCCTCTCCACCATCATCACCAAACTGCTTCGAATCGTTCGTCCGATCGAAACTTTGGCCCTTACTAGTCTTCCTGGTATCGGAGAAACACTCAAGATCCGGGCTGTCAACAACACTTACCTATTCGCATCTCACGGAGAAGTCTGGGATAGCGATACGTTGTCTGGATGCCTGCGCCACTGGTTTGGTCAACATCTCCAGGTACCATTTGGACTTCACTTACATAGGCATTTTGCCCAAGCACTTCAGCGCCAATTTCTTTCCTATGAAAGGGAGACGGAGCTGGCGAAGGTAGCTAATGAGATTCTTGGCCATGGTCAGGAAGTCGCAAGTTGTTATTATGCACGGGAGGCTGGAGATCTCAGCCTTGATGCCACCACGCGCCGAAGAATGGAAAAGGTGGGATCAGATTGGATTAAACTCCACAGAATAAAGGTTTCCCCTCGTTTGGTCAGAGAATGAAGTACACCGTACTTGTTTATAAAGTAGAACTCTTTGAAATTTCAGTATTTATGTGACCTGCACTCTCTATTCTACGACTTGCGAAAATGAGCCTACATGTAGCAGTACTAACTCTATATCGTCCGCAGAAATTACAACCTCCGGACTAATGAACGTCTCGCGCACGTCGAGTTCAGGATGCAAATGGTCGTCCCTAAACCGTAATCGCGAGCAGAGGTCTTTGATATGACCATTGCTACTTCGTGGATAGGCATGGATCCCATACTAGGAACGTATTTGAATTGGAAGAAGAGGGGGACCGATGCATTCTAGTGATCCTCGAAAAACGTCAGGTCGATCAAGCCGGAGGACACTTCGTAGGCAATCTCGACAACTTCAAAGTCAGATTTGTGGGGTTCGTAGGAACGTTCTGCTTCGTAAATCTTGATATATGTCGGGATCCACCGTTGGTAGTGATAACAACACGTCCGCGCTGTGGAGAGAGGGCACGATGAAGAAGGTTGTCGACATGCGCTCGACCCTGACGGATGGTCTTAGAAGCTATCTTGGAAGCTAGAAGGGCCTTGAGCCAGTTTAGATCTGGGCCTGAAACGGCCTCAAGCCACTTGGAAGTGTCGGGAAGGGCATCACCAACTCTATAAGTGATTGACGTAGAGGATTTTTTGAATTCGACCTCGTTAAGAACATCAATTTCTTCGGCTGCGGGGGCAAGGTACTCAGTGGTAGAGACTTGGAAAGGTCTCCCCCCATACGAGCGCTCCAGAAGTTTTTCTACGAGCTTGGTGGCGACGTTGCCTGAAAGCTCTCTGATGGGCCCATCCTTGACTGTCGAATGTTTGGCGGCGACGGGTCCCTGCAAAATACAAACGCGCTGAGGATCTTTGTCGAACACAGCTTCGATATCTTCCGAATACTGCAAAGCATCCTGCACGGAAGAAAGATTAAATCCAAGCGATAGATGGTATTGCGTAACCCTAACCTTTTTGAATTAAACTTTCAAGTTGGCATCGAGAATATGTATAAAAGGTGCCAGTTTCTGCCCAGGACGTTAAAGATGGTGAGGAAATAACCACGACCCTCCGCCGCAAGCAGCCGGCAAGTCGCGTCAGCGTACTTCGCGAGGAACGAGTGGTCGAATGCAGGAGTGTCCAATTCGCTGAAGCTTTGCAGGACACTAAGCCTTGGTCCGCCGTCTACGCCTGCGAAGCGCTCCTCGACCCGCCTCAGCCAGTCACCAATCAAGCTGCGCGAACTGATATCGATCCAGCGCCCTTGATGAGCAACGTACATGAGCCGAATCGTTTGAAGCGTGACCTCTTCGCAGGCCACATCACCAAGATCAAGAGCAACATTGTCGTCTTTCTTCCATCCAAAGCATGGCTTCGCGAAGTCCCTGTTGAGTTTCTCTATGATCTCAGCTTTGCGCTCGGCCCAACCATGCAGCGTATTTCTCCTTGGGCAGGTTGAAGACGGCGTTGTGGAGCTCTCTCCAAAGTTTGACAGCACGGTTAGCAATCTTGTGGATAGGTTCGCCAAACTCCGAACGGACGTGAGGATACCAGTAGTTGGTTTGACGTAGGTGCGCTCTCAACCCTTGTCGTTGACATCCGAGTCCGGCGTGGTGATGATCAGATCCTCGACTGAGGAGCTCGTGTGTGCTTCTCGGGACCATGACGCGACACGCGAACAGGAAACCATCAAATGACATAGGTTGGACGTCTTAAGGATCCTTTGACCGGTCGCCTGTGAGGTAAGGCCAAAGATCCTCGGCTCCACCGACACCAGAGCCACCGACAAGGACAATGTTATCTTGTTATCTTGCTGGCGAATTGGGCCGTATGTCTTCAGGATAGGCATGTGGAAGTCCTCGTAAGAGTGATGTCCTCCAGCGCGACCATCGATCCACTGGAGAACAATCAGAAAGTCGGGATTCGCAGCAGCGATGTGTACTACTTGACAACCCTCTACGGAACCCGGCTTGAAAGAAACGTGCTTGATACCCGCGCGGCGTAGACCATTGATGATCTCAGCAGCCTTCCCGGTGCTAAGAATGCCAGCTGCAACGCAGAAACCTTCGATGGGCAAGCCCTCACGACACATCTCCTCCCACAGGGAATTGAAACTGAATTGATGAGGATTGATGTACGAAGCACTCGGGGTGAGGCCAACACCAGAGGGGACCTTGGGCTGAATCTCAGCAACTTTAGCGCGAAGGGCCGCTGGGTTCATAGTGACCACCACCAGCATGTTCGATATGATAGATGGCCGAGAGAATCACGGAAACGAAGCCAGCCTTTACAGTGGTGGAGGTCATGCGCGCAACCATGATAGGAGCCTTGCCCAGTAGACGAGAAAAAGGCACGTTCAAGTGGATCTTTCCATCGCTGAGACAAGATAATCGGTATCATGACTAACCAAATGGTTCAAATTCCTACCTTGTCTTGACCAGCTTTGGTGCATATTTCTTGCTCCACCATTCCTCATATTGAACATCATCGACGTCGAACAATTCAACTTCGCCGCGGCCTTTGCCACCAAGCATGATGACGCGGATTCCTCGCCCGTCAAGATTGCGAGCAGTGAAAGGACCGGCGCCATTTAAGCCTCCTGGGCCGATGTCGATGATATGAGTTGCAGAAACTGGAAAGGCTGTGGCGCGGTCCCGGTGAAGGGGGGATGTAAAGATCTGGTCATACAACAATCTAGTGATCAAAGTTGCATTCTTGCACATGTCCGAACCTTTTGAGGTAGTTCAGAAATAGTTTGAGTAAACAACACGTGTGCACCAACCGGCTTCGGTGTTAAAGACTGGGATCCCAAGTTCAGCTGGGGGCCATAATTCTTCGCCACCCAGATCCTCGTTCAAAAGCTTGTCGGTGGCACTCGCAAGTAAGAGCTGTGGTACGGCGCATTGACGACTAAGAAACGAACGCCGAACGAAGGCTTTCGCTGGGAGTGAGGAATCTTGCTTCGATCCTGTCTGGGAGAGCTCGGACCTTCCTTAAGTCTGTCACCAAGCTGCACAACGTACGAGGCCCTGTGAACACGAAATTTCTTGGACTATTGTAAAGAGAGATAGCTAGTTGAGAATTCCGAGTCGGAGGGAGGTACTTGTTCGTTACATTAATGTGTGGGCGCAGTGCAGAAAGTGCGAGCCCGTTGACCGATAACGTGGGGGAAGGCTGCCCTTCACCACCCTCGATAGCGTCTTGAACAATACTGGGCTCGAATGCCAACACAGGAAATGCCTCTTGACCTGCACACCGCAGAAAAACAGCCAGCGGACTGCTTTCTTCGCACTGGTATTAAATGAATCATAGGATGTCGAGGCAGATTAGCGGAGACAGCACCCTGCGAGTGACCTGTTGACCGGCTATGTGATCACGAAGTTGACCGGGAGTGAGACACGAGACATGACAAACAGCCCAGATATTGTATGAGGGGGAGTGATATGGGAATCGATCAAGGTACGCGACTGGTGGTTGGGGGACCGCTCCGGAGAGCCATGAGGCAACGTCCATGCCATGATGATAGAAGCTCGACGCCTGACAGGCCACGACAAGGGGTGCGAGGATCTCGTTCATGATTGCAACAATCGGGGGCGAAACAAACAGCTTGTAGTCATAGAGTGCTTGGAGTTCGTCAAAGTAGACTTCGTTCGTGCCTTGGCCACCAAGGAGTACATATGTGGAGGCCTCCCCTTCGGAAGCGGCGGACAAGAGAGCAAAAGTGGGTGGCTTGAGGATATCGGTAATATTGTGTTGCTCAAGGGCTGCGGGCGCGGAGAAGAAAGATGTTAATGCTGAAGTATGGACCTCAGCGTCGAATGTCTTCAGGAACAAGAAGATATCTGAGTCGCAAAGGAACGAAGAGACGAAATGCGACGAAGCGTGCAGGAGGAGAGTCGTGTGTGCTTCCGTAGATTAGGAATTGACAGACAGTCTTTGCGCGACATAAGACAAGCGTGCAAACAAGTAAACTTCGGGCTGGAGAGCAATTTCATGTTCCGGGTGTTGGAACACGTCGTCTGTAAGAGGGGTTACACTCCAGTTGACGTGGTACGAGACTAATATTCACCTGTAGGAGGGGTTACACTACGTACAGGTGAGTAAGGAATGTGGGTAGTAACTATGTAAAGTAGCTTACCTCCAGTCGACGTGGTATGAGACTGGAGGGAAGTGGAACGAGCGGCGCGCGTGTCAACAATGCGCTGTGTCCATAAAAGGGAATGTATCTCCACGAAGGGCTGGATCTCCAACACCGGGTTGGTGTCAAAGGCATCGACTTGCTTCCTGGTATGCGTGGAATCATCTCTAAGAACACCGGCTGGGATCCACACGCCAATGTCTGTAGGGACGGGGATCGCGACCTAAGATACGGCAATACGTGAGCAAGCACTGACACGATAAGAACATCAACCTGTATGCATACTCTAACGTTTGGGCTAGTGCCAGTGATTACTAAAGGATGTGTTGTGATGCCGGACTCGTGGACTGCCTCATTCTGAACAGACATGGTTATACACGGCGCGGCCTGCGCCAGACCAACCCACTTGCCAATTCTTGAAGCGTAACCCAAACCGCTTGTCCCAGAGCGAGAGCACGCCGGATGGCCTGCATCAGGAATGTAACACACTACTTATTACCACTTATTCTCTGATAAGGCCTTACAGTGTCTTGCAAAGAGACCTAATTCCAGAATAATAATTTGACTCATCACCAAATTTGTCAAACTCCGCTGATGCCCGATATGGCAGTCGCGGTAGTATCGCCGTTCCGACTTGCGCTCGGGGTAGCACCGTCTAGACTGGTGACCAGTCCGTCTAAAAGAGGCAAGTGAGAAAATGAGGCATGCCGTCGATGGGGCATAAGGGGGGTAAGCGGGCTCGATGGGGACACGTGATAGTTACGCCCGTTTATGGGCAGATTGGTCATGCCCAGGGATCGAACATCGACCGCCCAGCACCACGGTGCTACCCAACTACCCTACAGAAACTCAAGTCACGTGCAAGCTGACAGAAAACATCAAGTGATTTCGGTCCGGTTCACTGGCAAGACACTTTTCACTGAACCTTGAACCAAACAATTGTACGTTCGGTTCGATTAGATCTCTGAACGTTGAACTGAATGTGTGGTGAACCTGACGGCATGTTCGGGGGTGGGCACCACTCCATCCACTGAAAACCACCACCGCCACCTCATTGCACCCCCAGACGACACGAAAATGATGGGACGGGGCGAACGCACCAACACCACTAGCACCACTAACACTGGCAACCATACTTCCCCTCGTTCACCATCTGATCCTCTGTAAAACACCCAACGCTTTCCGACAAATCACAGAGAACAACATCGTCGTCACCTCCGCCAAGGGTATCGGCTGTTCCCTCGTCAACATCGGCTCATCCGATATCTCCGAAGGAAGAGTGCGTCTCATCCTTGGTCTCATCTAGCAGATCATCCGCAGAGGTCTCCTTGCACAGGTCGATATCAAACTGCATCCCGAGTTGTACCGACTCTGTGAGGACGGTGAAAACCATCGACGATCTCCTTCGTCTGACCACCCGACCAAATCCTGCTCCGATGGTTCAGCTACCACCTGAAGGCTGCCGGGTGGCAGAGAAGGTGATATCGCTCTAGCATCCCACTCACTCATTCTGACCATCGTCATCCGCTCCAGAGTGAATAACTTTAGCCGCGACGTGTGCGACGGCGAAAACTACACTCAACCAGCCAGCCTGAGAGATCTCCGTCAACGTGCCGAACAGGCTCGCAGTGCAAAACGCCGCCGCCTTCGGCTGTCACAAGTACCTCACTCCCTCTTCCCTCGTCGCCGGAAACCTCTGTCTCCATCTTGCGTTCGTTGCCCGGTCTTACATCGCTCGACGAACAGGAAGCCAAAACTATGAGGCGGTTGAAGACTTTGACGGCGAACGCGAACGCGAAGCCCTTGTCTTCATGCTCTGGCTTATTTCACTTGGCATCGAACCTGGTATGTTCAACCTGTTCGAGAACTCAGAGACGGCTTGATAATCCTCCAGGCGTTCGATAGGATCCTACCTGGCTCAGCGATCTGGCGGCGTGTCTCCAAGCCCAAGGGGAACGCTGTCGGGGGAACGCCAAGGACGTCTCTCGACAGAGGAAAGGAGCAAGAAGAAATTGGGATTACGCCCAATCAGAGTACGCTCTCCCGATTCAAGCAGGTCGAGAACACGAACTACGTCGTCGAACTCAGGAAACAGAGCGGGATGCACCTCGTCGGGATCCAAGGTGCCGACATCGTCGACGGGACTCGGATGCTTGTTCTTGGTCTCGTGTGGCAACTCATGCGGTGAGTCTCTCTCATGTCATACACTCCCTGTGAGTTGCTCACACGGGACAGGCTCAACATTACCAAGACGCTCATGGCGCTCGCCGGGTCCGGACGTCCAATCACTGACCAGGAAATGCTCAAGTGGGCAGTACAAAAAGCGAAACCGACTGCGCACACGATCTGGTCGTTCAAGGACCCTTCGCTTACAACGGGTATCTTTATTCTCAACTTACTCGACGCGCTCCGACCGGGCACCGTCGATCCGGCACTCGTCTTGAATGTGAACGAGAGTGGGGACTATGAAGAGCGACGGCAGAATGGTGCGCTTGACATGCTGTTATTGACTTGGTTTGTGATGCTGATGCGTTGGCAGCAGCGAAACTGGCGACTTCGATCACGCGAAAGATGAATTCGTTGATATTCCTCGTACCAGAAGACGTTGTGGACGTTCTGCCACGTTTGGTGCGTCCTGCGCCTTCTTGTTGTGCATGTGGATCTGATACGGCGTGGCATAGATTTTGACGTTTATTAGCAGTTTGATGAGCTTGCGCACTAGGGTGCTTCGAAGATACGAGTGCTTGGGGCCTGGAAGCTACGAGTACGAGACACGGTAAACATGTATATTCTCTCGAGTCATAATTCAAAGGTTCTCTCGATGCTACAGTAGCGACGCGATGGATTTGTTCGTCTGGCCCTGCCGTCACACGGTACAGCACGACTCCATTCTAACACAAAGAAAGGAGGCGGGGACTGACAAGCTTGTGAGGGGTAGTTATTCCCCGGTGAGTAGACAGCTTGCCTCAGAGTCACGATCTGGGTGTCGAGCACTGCGAGCCGGTCAAGAGCAAGACAAAACCGAAGCCTCGGATGTCAAGCCATCAGCGGAGACAAAAGTGGGGAAGCGGCCGGAAGACCCATCGTCGCCATCGTTGCCACGGATGTCTGGCTGGTGGTCAGAATCAGTAAGGTCGCTGAGGGAGTCCTGCTCCTCTGCAAAAACCGGTCCCTTGGCGATCGTGCCATTGGCCTGGGATTTCGAGGTCTGCCTCAAAATCAAATTTCGATGCCTCGATTGCCTCGAGGTCTCGACTGACATGCGTGTAGCCCGTGACGTGACAGTCCGCCGAGTATAAACATGGGATGATAGATGAGATGGTGATTGTGGCTGCGTGTTGACCTATTCCCACTGCATTTCCATTCCCACCACTGCATTTACTTGTCCACCATGACTTCCATGTGGGACGGCGCTGGGGGGCGTGGTTCATGGATAGTAAGTAGTATGTTGGACTAGTGTGATGGACTAGCGTTCGCCAGACCGGTCCAAACTCCGATCCCAACCCCGACCCTTTGCGAGCTCACGCGCTCACGCATGACCAATCTGCGCACACCACGGTGCTACCCCACGACCTCAGACTCATTTCAACGAACTATGTCTCAAACACAAAACAAGCGACGCAACCCAATCACTAACTTCAAAATCCCTTCTGAAGGGTACATCATGCGTCAGGAGGATTGGGAAGACGCAGAACCCCATGCTTTGTGGTA
>JBBPSU010000102.1:6886-23925 GCA_038093755.1 Tylopilus microsporus | reverse complement strand
TGGCCGCTCTACGTATATTTTGGAAACGAGTCAAAGTATCGCAGATGTCAACCAACGAGCAACCTTTGCTCTCATGCAGCATATTTCCAGGTTGTAAGTGCTCAGTCACCCGGTTCGACTGATTTTGCAGCTACGAGCTCACTCTTCTCCTAGCTACCGGATGATTTCAAGAATTTTCTACTGAGACATTTGGGCGAAAAAACGCACGAAGCACTTCATACTCACTGTCAACGAGAGCTCTTCCACGCACAGTGGAAGGTACTCCTCGACGAAGAGTTTATCTCGGCCTATCACCATGGAATCGTCATACTGTGTTGTGATGGCGTCAGGCGATGCTTCTACCCACGAATATTTACCTATTCTGCAGACTATCCCGAGAAGTATATACCACTCCGATTTCCATTCGAATATGCTGACATCGTCTTTCTCATCTGAATAGGATTTTAATTGCATCTATACGCAACCTTGGAGCATGTCCATGTCCACGATGCAAGCTTCCCATGGTTGACGTTCCTGATATGGGTACCGAACAGGATATGGTTCAGCGTCAGCTGCTGGCTCGTGTCGATGATGGCAACCGACAGAACAAAATCCTGGACGTGCGAAGGCTCATCTATGAGAGAAACTATGCCGTTGTTTCGCCTCGAGTTCAAGCCCTTCTCAAGGACGAGTCGCTTCAGTATGAATTGAACTGGGTTTCAATGTATCTATGCTAATTTGGGTGGATGTATGCAGAACGCCTTTTCGGAAACACTCAGAGCATTTGGTTTTTGTCTTTTCAGCATGCTGCATCAGCAAACCAACCCTCCTCTGCACAGACTATAGAGTCTGTAATTTGGGTGACCTTTCTGTACAGAGTCAAATTTTGGCTGTGTGGGAAAAAGGTTGGTTTGCTGATGTGGTAGTCGACCCATTACATGAATTTGAGCTAGGCGTCTGGAAAGCTGTTTTGAGCCATCTTTTGCGAATGGTGGAGAGCTTGAAAGGGTGCAAGTTGCGTGAGCTGGATGAAAGGGAAGCCATTCTGACTAACACACTGTTCTCAACCATTCAACTGACGTCCTTCCTATCTAAGATATCGTCAGGTCCCTTCATTTGGAAGAGATACAATCCGACGATTTTCGAAGAATGCCTCTGAGATGAAAAGGATTGCAGCTCGGGATTTTGAAGACCTCCTCCAGGTATGTACTAGTCCCACTCCCTCCGGAGATCCAGTTAAACAGGGTTTCACAGTGCTCTCTTCCTGTTTTCGAAGGCTTGCTGCCAGAGCCCCACAATGCTGCTGTGCTCAGGCTTCTATACCTTCTTTGTCAATGGCACGGGCTTGCAAAACTTCGAATGCACACTGAGGAAACTCTTCAGCTACTGGACGACGTCACGAAATCTCTCAGGAAGGCTATTCGTGATTTCGAGGCAGATACATGCCCTGCGTTCCATACCAAAGAGCTCAAGCGCAAGGCCCAATGTCGTCAATGTAGCGAGGCTCGCGAGCATCAAGTGACACACTCCGCTGCCCCGATCCCAGCACGCAAACCAAAAACCTTCAATCTCCGTACCTACAAGATCCATGCACTCGCTGACTATACCGCGTGCATCAGGACGTTTGGAACAGCGGATTCTTATTCGACTCAGATAGTACGTACCTGTTCTATGGTATATGTCAAGTGAGTACTAACCCTTTACCTCAGGGAGAGCGTGAACATAGGGTTGGCAAGACAAGATATACACGTACCAGCTGAAAGGAGTTCGTGCGTCAATTGGCTCGGATTGAGAGACGACAAGCACGAATACGGCGAATTCGTGAGTCCATGGTTGGCCGCGCTCCCTTGGAATCTGTTCCATGCAATGCGGATGAACGCTACAACATCGGGAAATCGCAACATAGACCGATTGACCTCCATAGCTTCATTTGCAAGAACTCAGATGATCCGGCTCTGCAGGTACGCCTAGACTTGCTCTGTTGTTGCACGAGGGCTGAACGAATCAAGCAGGACTTTGTCTCAAAATTGAAGCATCACCTCCTTCCTCGTATCAAGTCTATTCATACACATGCTTCAGAGCAGAGTGCCGTTTCTTTACCTGGTCTAGACAACCACTGCCACCCATCGATGGCTACCACCGATCATGTACTATTGAAAAGAGACCACATCTACCAGCACAACGTGTTTCGTGTCAACTATACAACATACGACGTCCGGCGCAACCAGGACACTTTCAGTCCTAACAGCGACCACTGCAATATTATGATGCTGCTGGCCCCAGGAGATGCAGAGGAAACGGTGCCGCATCGCTTCTGCTACGCTCGAGTCATCGGTGCTTATCACGCAAATGTCCAGTACATCGGCCCCAGCTCAAGTGACTACAACCCACGTCGACTCGACTTTTTACACGTACGATGGTTCGAATGGATCCCATCTGATCAGCAACACGGGGTCAGACTCGATATCTTACGCTTTGTTCCAATGAACGACGAAGACGCGTTCGGCTTTGTCGATCCCGCGGAGATATTGAGAGGATGCCATCTCATACCCACATTTGCAAAGGGGCGGCTTCGGCCGGACCACACTGTACTGTCCCCTATAGCAAAAGACCGTGACGACTGGAAGTATTACTACATCAATAGGTGGTTTTTATTTAATTCCTGACACACTTTTTTCACTAATGATTGCTGCATCAAGGTTCGTCAATCGAGATATGCTACTCAGGTATCACTGGGGGCTCAGCGTAGGTCATACCTATTCGCATGTTCGGGACGGTGCAGCCGACGAAGCGGTGTTGGCTAATTCCCAGAGTTCGTCTGCTCAAGGCTCCATTCAGTATGATGCCTCGGAATACTCCCTTACCATCCCTGACACGTCCACTCACCTGCATGGATTTGACAACCTCCAGAACGAACTCTCGACTGGAGAGCTAGACGTGCTTGAATGGGAATTGCCAGAGACTGAAGCAGAGAGTGGACGCAACGAGTCTGGCGTAGAGCATACCTCCGGTCCCGCCATTGCCTGCAATACTAACACGCAGGCTGAATTTGATGACCTCGACGCAGGCTTCTCGCTGGCTGACTTGGATGCTTTTGAATGGGTGGACGAGTCCCAGGATGAGGATGAGGGTAATAGCGAACCGGATGATGACTCAGATCACTCTGTGATGTACAAGATGTATGGTTTTGATTGGGGTGACAACGATTTATTAGGTTAGCTACTTGAGAATTCTCAAGTAACTTGTATATGCACCATGATGTAATGAGTGGGAAACTTCGCTGGCACTTCGACTCCGAGTCAGTGATGTGCCTTGCTCTCACCCGGATCTACTCGCTCGCTCCATCTTCTGAAAGTGACCATTCTCAAACTCTGGATGAAAATCAGCAAACGCTTGCATTTTACCGACAGTGGTAGTGGGTCACCGTTCTACTTCTCTTCCCATCACATCTGGATGATGGCTTATATGTAGACTCTGACAGAAGGTACCACAAAGGTCGTACATTGGTCACTACGTGGTTGAACTCGAAGGCACACAGGAAGGTGGGGCGCGTGGCAGGTGCGTGTTGACAACGATGACAGTACTATGACTTGTATGGACAGTGGATCGGCCCATCAGTGTCAGCCGCCTTGCACACTGCATCAACCCACTCTATAACCAAACGTGATACTCACCGTATCAAACACTTGAATTACAAGGTAGGTTTGGAATCTAAATTGTGTTATCGGTGCCAATTTTTCATAGCGTCTCGTCCCTGGGATGAAGATACTTGGCCGAGTGATGTCGATACAACCCCTCGCTATCATGCTCTCATTGCCGAACCAACTCTTTGGTCATGTTCCGAACTCACGTCTCAATTCACCACTGGCAAGCGACTCGAGTCCACGGATGTAGCTGGACTTGGACGTGTTCGTGATGACATTGTAGAAGCAAGTCGAAGGGAGTCTCGTATCAGGTTGACTGGAGGTAAGCCACTGCCTAGTTGCTATTTACATTCTTTACTCACCTGTACGTGTAACAGGTGAATATCAGTATCATACCACGTCGACTGGAGTGTAACATCCTCCTACAGATACAACGTGCTCCAAGACCGACTCGTCTTCGCAATCTGCACTGTCATTCCCTGATCTTTCTCTAGATTCGCTTGTGTCTGGTATCTCCACACCAGGTAGAAATCACAGGGTCCCTTCCGTATCGTCACCAAGGACCACACCTTCTTCCGCGCCGCTGTCCACTCCATCGCTACCAGAACATGTTCCTGCCAGCATTTGCAAGCGCGGGGACGAGTATGGGTCCACTTTAAGACGCCTAGCCATGTCTGGCCACGACGAAGGCGATGAGGGTGTAGAGGGCGGCGACTTTCTGGATACCCCTGGTCATAAATGGGGCGATGGGCCGGACACGCCTTCTGCCAACCGCAAACGGTCTTGAGGGGTTTCAGGGGGCAACAAGGGTGTAACCCTCACACTTCGGGATCAAGAAAAGGTCGGTCTCCCTCATCTGTCCTTTCCATGCGCGCTACTAATCAATCCTCTCGTGGTCGTCAAGCACATCGATAACCTCAAGAGAGAATTTCAACATCAAACTACGCGTGCATTTTCTGGAGGAGAGGTTGGCTCAACTTGCCCCTGACCAAGTGGACATGGCCCTCAAACGAAACGTATCTCTCAAAGTCGACTCTCAAAGTCGAGGTGCGGCAGCGAGGTCTAGAACTCAAGAAACTCAAACAAGTCGTCCTCGAACTCGAACGTGAATTGGAACTCACAAAAGGAGCACACTTTGGCAAGTTCGCGGGATAGGGAACAAAGTCTCGAGGTGAAACTGCAAGAGCGGGAGTGGGAGATTCGTGAACTACGACGAGGGCGTATATCTACCCCTGATGAAGATGCTTTACAACGAGCAAAGCTCAGAAACGAAGAATTCGAGGAAGAGTTAGAAGATGTACGAGGTCTACTCGAAGATAACATGAAAGAGATCGAACGTCTCCGGGCTCCCTAATGTGCGTCCCAAAGAATCAAGGGAGTAATCCCTCGACCAATTTCTCCTCGCTCTCCGGTCGCATCTTTTGTCACTTCCTTCAATACAACCGCAACACCCTCTCGCCACTGCACGTGCATTGTCAAAAAATGGCGTTGATGCCATTCGTGCTGCCCCTTCTCACCAAGGAAATGAAAGGCACCGTCGCATTCGAGCCGCTATCAGACATGCACGTCATAGGTAGCTGGGCAAACAAAATGAAAAAGAAAGACGGCCAATGTTTTGGAGTGGACCTGTTCATCGAGATGCCCCTGTACGTCGCATGTCCCACCCCTGTCCATACAAGTCGTTTGATCTGGTTTTCAGTCGCTTTTTCAAGAAAAGGACTGGATGCTCGGTACTTTACAAATGTTTCTACTTCCTTGCCATTGTCGCAGTCAATATCTGCCTCCTTAGAGGTCGACATTTTCTATGGAGCACCCCTGGGCGATCCATGCCAAACAACCCTCGTGCTTCGACCCCGAAAAGGTGAGCAGTCCATGGCTCAACTCTGACCATATACTCAACAAACCCAGGGACCTCGCATGACTTTTCGAAAGCGCATGCCGAAACCCACGTTATCCCGGCCCTCTCTTCATCTCATCCTATACCCCTCCACCGGCTCTCACCATCGCACTGCAATATTCACGTTCTCGGCAATTTCCAGGATCCTCCGGCGAGGCCTTGGGAGCCGTGTACCTGCTGTCGCAATTTTACACCCTTCCATCGAGTGTTTCCGAAATGTCAAGTGGTACACGGATATCTGTCGTCCATGCAAAGCCATTGATATCCTTGGCGATTCAAATCTATCGTGAGTGTCACACATCTCTTACTGACGTCTTTGTGTCATTGGCCCGCTATCAGACCTTGCGCCCTTTTTCAGAATGTTATCATTGAGGAGCACTCCGACAGGATCAGCATCGTTCTCTGCACGAGGGATGAATCATTGTCCGAAGAAGGGGTCCAAAGTCTCGTGGATGGGCCAGATTCTTCATTGGCTTCCGAGTCAGTTTGGAGATTGGCTGTGATCCACTGGCATCAGCAAACCACTTCTTACTGTACAGAGTTGTCAAGTGCTGTAAAGCAGCTATAGTTAACCAGCTAGGTCCAGGCTGGGCAATGCTACCCAGTATCAATCTAGCTATGTAGAGCTATGTAATGCTATGTAGTACTATGGAAGGAATACCCACAATATAACCAAGACATACTATGGAGTTCTATTCACAGCTGCTCAGTACTTTGGTACTGGAGCTCTATTCACAAGTCTCACAAATCCTGTCCATATTTGTATTCATTGAAAACTCAATTCATCCAAGATGCACAGCAATCCGACACAGGAACAAACAAATAAACAAAAGCAATTATGTCATACAGTATCTATCACATGCCAACCAATCAATCCAGAGCAATCTGGAGATGTTCATGCCTTCCGACAGCAGAATCAGTACACTGCAAAGCATCCCTGTGGTCAATTTGTGAGACTGTGCCAGTCTGCTTACTGCTCAACGGCTTACCATCCCTCTTTCCCCCACTCCGACAATTGTGCATCCAGCTTCAGACCATGGTATGAATCCTTCACAATGTCTTGCAGCATCCCAAGCATGGCACGAAAAACCGAATTGTAGGCTTTACCTGAGAAGTTAGGAAAAGATTTACCACTGCCATTTCTTGCAAACCCATCAAGTACACAGTTATACTGTGCGGGAATGGATGAGTAGCGGGAACAGGATAAAGCGAGAAATTTACCGCTGCACCAACAAGCGCAAGGCACGGCAACGGGAGAGAATCTCGAAAAAGGCTGGGGCGCTTGTCAGCAATACGATAAGTGCCGGTATAAAAGAATTCGACGGCAGCTTGTTTGAGAGAGGGGTGCACGAAGTTGTTGGTTTTTCCCTGTTGCGTGGTCAGAATCGTCGAACTGTAAAATAGGCACTTACATTGTGGTCAACGCCATTTCTGAGGAACACAGACTGGTCAAGTAGCTTCGACGCGGCGCTCTCAACCCACGCGGTGCGTAACTGAGGTACAGTACCATCGGGCGGTGTCAGGTTGAACGCGATGGGAGCATAAGCAATTGCAACCTTCTTGAGCTCCGAACGCCACGTCGACATGTCAGCAAGGAGCTGAAAAAAAATTGGTCGGTGCAACATAGAATGACCGAAGCTTACTAGAGACGCCATATCCCTTTTGTGTTCTGGCCAGAAACCTGTGTTCAAATTGAGAGTTTGCTCTCGAGTCGAGTGATCAAATATTATACATACCGGGTTGAAAGGCCGTACCTCGATTGGTCCATTCGACCACGACCGTTGCAAGAGATTCTGTGATTGACGTGCCCAGGTCACGAGCTTTCGAGGGGAATGGGTTGGTCAGCGCATGAGCCGCACGGCACTCTCTCTTGGCGTCTTCGAGACAATCTTTCCATGTAGGGTGATAGAACGCGAGGTTGTCCGGAGATGGGGTGGCGTCCTTCGCTTTTTTCGAGTTGCGTGGTGCCCGGGACTTGTTAGGAAATTTAGTTTGTGAATGCTGAGCGAGTGCAGCCAGCTGTGCGGGAGCTGGTACGGAAGGACGCCCATTGTTCTGATGATGGCATTCTAAGATATCTTCAGGTGTATCATGATTTGCGACCTAGATCGTATCGTATTAGCATGTTCATCACGATAGATACATGCATACCTCAGCTAGAGTAGTAGACTCAGTGTCCTTCAAATTGTCCAGAGCGGCTTCCGAGTCTTCGTCGCGCGAGTATTGGAATTCATGATCGGTTGGAAGCGAGAGGTGACGGGCGGGAGCAACCGGACCTGTCTTCGAGGGAAAGCCTGTATAGGGATTAGCGGGTATCCAAGTGTCGACGGGCACTCACCAGAATGGGATTCTCTGGGTTGTTTAGTAGCTCCCCAGCCTACATCCATATTGTCTTGTCCATCTTCATTTTCATCCCCGTCACTCGACTGGCTCTCTCCAGAACTTGATTTATCATTCTCCTCTTCTGATTCGCTTGACGACAGTTCATCCCGCACCATGGGACGACGAGATGCGAACCTATTAGAGGGATGTGGATGTGGAGCACAGTCAAGAAGCATGGGATCGATAGGTATGTTGGACGGCTTGCCGGGAGCAGAAATCGACCGGCTTTCAGGGAACCTGTCAAGATTCGGTGAAGGATGAGGCGGATTGTTCAGTGCATTTGAGGTCAGAGACTGAGGGTCCATGGCTGCTCGTTCACGCGCTGCTGTGACAAACGGATTGTTGAGGGCCTGTAAGTCTGGCTCTGTGCCGGGTGGAACGATGGGAAGGGGCGAAAAACCGAAGCGACCTCCGCTTTGAGCACTATGAAAATGTGGGTTTACCTGGGGAAATGAGCTTGTTCTGGGGCTGAAAAGGACTTCCTACCTGGAAGTGGCCTCCCGGCTGAGGAACGGACTCAGAGGAGGGATACGGTGGCGGAGGATTGCTCGACTACCGGACAAGTCAATAAACAGTTAGATGCTTGCTGGATACTGACCTTTGCTTTCCCGCATTTCTGTTTCTTCGGCGGGTCAAGTGGGTTTTCAGGCAAGCCTTCACCTATGGCGGCCACCTTCCGGGGTCCTGCTGCTTGCTTTTCGAGGACCAGTCCAATCTTCTCTAGCTGTGAAAGTCGTCCACCAATCCCAGCGCCTGACCGTTTAGGACGCTGAGTTGCCTCGTGAGTGCGATCACCAGGTTCGTTTCCATCTGCACCGTCAAGATCTCTGTCGTGCTTTTTCCTTTTCAGCTGCGCGTTATCCGTGGCATCGTCGTCTGGCTGACGCTTGGACCGCTTTGCTTTCGACTTCTTCTTTGGTGAGTGTGGGAATTGGATGGAATACTGCGATGCCATGTGTAGGTCAAAGACAAGGAATGGTGCGAGGAACAAGCATGTAGGTACCGCTAATATATAGGTATCCGAGTCGCTAAGCACGCTTGGCTGTTATGTAAAAAAAACGGAGTCATACGTGCATAAAAAACAGTCGTAGGGTATCGGCCAACCAGGTCACGTACAAGGAGCTTACACGTCACGGTATTATGTTACATTGCCTTGAACCGTTTGAACAGATAAGGGGGGTTGTCCATGCTTCTCACATCATCCCGCAAATTAGGCTTTGGTGACAGCGACTGTTCGTCTATGGGGCGGGCCCGGGGAGGTAATACAGCGTTAAGCAGATGATGCTGCTCTGCTAAGTCCTGTAACGTGAGGGTCATCTCCGGAGGTTTCTCGTCTGGCATCTTGTCCAAGAAGTCGTCAAGAACTTTGAGGACCTCGTCGAAAGGCACCAGGGCTTCCTTGTGGACATAGCTCCCGAGAAGTGTGCACCAAGACTCCGCCAACGGAAGCAGATCCACGAAGTACGGCGAAATTTGTGATTCCAGCTCACTGCGCTTTGAAACAAGAAAAGTGAATTTGGCAAACCTTGCAGTATCAAAATTCGTAGATGCTTCTTCACTCCAGAAAGACAGTAGAGTGCTTTCATGTGCAATCCCCTCTCGCTCGCAACCAAGGGGTCCATCATAGAGGACAAGGATCCAGATGAAGACGTAAAATAAAGACTCGATATCGTCTGCGTGAGTGTGCACGACGGTGATGGGGTTTTGGATGTTGACATGAGCTAGGGAGGCGCTTTTTCGGATACTTGAAGAATCCACTTGGTTAACATAGTCCTTGAGCTGGCTGAGGAGATTCGTAGAGAGAAACGGTAGGGTACCCTGTATATGACATGAGTTCGGTGACGAGGAAAGGTTCCTATCGGCTTACAGTCCCGCCAATCTCATATCGATTTCGTTTGTTGATTTCCACGGCGAACTCCCAGTCGAGGAAGAAACCGTGTGACCCGTCTTTTGTATCCTCGATCATTGTGTTGTTTATACTGCAATCTCGGTGCAGAACCCCCCTCTCTTCCACTGCGATCTGCTGGACTGTTGATGCAAGTCAGTATTTCCTCACGTATATGGCCAACGACGTACTCCATAAAATATCACGTATACATGAAACAAGCTCCCGCTTGGTCTTGAACATCGCAAGTGGGCGTGCGCAGGGCTCCATCACAAGGTGGACGTGAGTCCTTGTGGATTTCATTTGTTGCCACCACTCCTCTGGACGATACCGTTGAGTTGTATCTGTAACACCGGGATGGACTTCGACTGCCCAGAAGTCGACCAGAGTGGGAACGCCGTCGATACCTTCGACGAGCTTCATCATATTCACTTCGTGTAGTGGGTTCTGATATTGTACTCGATAGTCGTTCTGAACCCAGTGATCCTTTATCACGTAGTATACTCCATCACGGTGTACGAGGTAGCAAACCGTACCCCGCCCGAGAAATCCGGTGCTAGAAAACAAGATATCGATGATCTCGTACACTTTGTCATGGACATAAATTGTCCCAATCGATGGCATAGATTCTGGGGGGGGGGCAGGTTTGGGTAAAGAGAATCGTGGAGCATGGTCCCCAGCACCAAGTGGCGACGAGGAATGTATCGGATCATCGGATGGATGATTTGATTTGACTGGAGAGTGTAGTAAAGCCGTGGCAGTTGTCTGATAGGGTTTCGGCGATGGTGAGGATACAACCTGGGGATTAGAGGTGCCAAGGGGTGACTCTGCGAGGGAGGGGTCTGCAGCCGGGGAATGCGATATGTACGGTGACGAAAGAGGTTGCCCCGTCTCAAGTGTCGACGAAAGTTGAGGGGTAGACAATGGGGGATCGTCGGGTTGTTCGGAAGGGGGAGTGTTAGGTTGCTCGACAGCAGTTTTTCTTGGCTCCTCCGAGGCTAAAGCGAGCAACGCTGTTGCTCGTCTCCGGGTATATGATGGTGGTGGGACAACGGTGATGGTCATGTCGAAACCGATGCACGAGCAGCTTCCAAACACTACGCCGCTGATGAGATATACAAAAGAGTCGGCGTCGGCATGTATGTTGAATGGGGGAGAGATTGAGCCGCCTGAGTGGTCGTAGAAGTGGAGACGGAGTTCTTCACTCGCAAGAGACAGCCCAAGGATAAAGCGTCGCCAGGGTTGGTCAACCATAATGAGGTAAGCCTTGGTATCCATTGTTTTGCCAAGGCGAGACGCTGGCTGGAAGGCTTCTCGACTAAACTCCCCGATTACCTTCGGGCTGAGCCATGTGATCTCGTCACGAGGTATGGCAGCGCTGTTGACAAGGATCAAGTCGGGTTTACGTTGATAGCCCGTCGAACCAGTCAAGCACTGGTTGCTCCAGTGGGCCATCCAGAAGCGTTGATCGCACAGAGAAATAGCTGGATGATCAGCAGTAACGGAGGCAGCGACTGCGCTCGCGATAGTGTTGAGAAAAAGCGCGATCTGAGCCTCGTTTGATAGGGAGCGCTTTGGTGAATTTCCCGAGGGGAAATTCCAATTCCACCTCTTTTTCTCTGCGTCGTAGAGGTGAACGGGCTCGTCGTTTGGTGTAGCGGTAGGGAAGAATAAGGAAGAATGCTCTTTCAAAGAACCGGGAGTGCACAGCAAATTTTCGGCGCCGATTTTCGCATAGTTGTCGTTCTTGAATGTCGCAAAAATGATATCGATGAGGAAACCGAGTTTAGCATTTCGTGCTGGCACATCGTTCTGGACTGTGGCTCGATTCTCCTTGATGATGGCCCCAGTGAGCTCGGAGGCCATGAGCTTGTCCATGTCGGCAACGCAGCGGCCGCTCTTGGGGGGAGGCAGGGAACCAAGGGGTTTCAGAGCGCTGTCAATTGTTGCACATTTCTTTTTGAGGACGTTCTTCCACAGATTCCGCGATGCCATCCAAACTGCTGACAGTTTTTTGTTGAGTGAAGCTAAGTACACGAGTAGCAGGTAATAAGTACATTCTAGCTGTGTCCTCGTGTATGCCTGCCACCTCGCTAGTGCCTCGTTGCCATCAATAACATACTACAATAAAGGAAGAAATGAGTTTTTATCGAAATACCTATTCAGGTAGAATTCATTTGAAAGTTCTAGAGAGTTGGTGTGGGTTAGCTGGCGGTCTGCGGAGTCTCCAAAGCGAGGTATGAGATGGGCAAATGTGCAAAGCTGACTGAGAGGAACAACGTCCCCCAGACGCTGGCCGTTAGCACGCTTTGCTCTCTTGAGGATATCAAGCTGAGTCTCGTCGTGTCTGAACATATCAAAACGATATGCATATACCAAGAACCGATCTGTCCATGGCCACTCCTTGCCCTTTCCACCAAGAGGCCGGAATATGAGTCGCAATTGACAGACACAGTGCCCTAAATGGTGGACATGAGAAAAAAAATGTATGACTCAATGAAGCACAAACCTTTCAAGCCGCTCTCGGGCCATTTGAATGTTGCATCGTGATTGATTATCGCCGTGTCATAACGTCCTAACGTCCAATACTTGTCTGGTGGAGCGCAGAAGAGTGTTTGAGCGGGTAGAATTGTACCAGGGTCGTGGAACTCCGTGTTCTGGATCCGAACTTTGAACCAAACCTGTAGTTCAGTAAACGGGAGTGGGCAACTGCTCGATGCCCGGCGCTGGCCGCCGATAGGGTGGACAGCGAATGATCCGATGGCTTTCTCCTTGTTCAGAAAGTCGGCCAGTGCAGGACAAAGGTCAGGGAGACCAAATCGTTCAGCAGTGTCATCGACAGTTATACGCTGTATACTTGGATTGTAAGCAAGGTGTAGGGCGGTACTGTTGTTTATTGCGAAGGTGCGCACGGGGAGAGGGAATGGGTCCTTCTTAGCACGGATCTGTGCAGCGTTGGTAAAGTAGTTCGTAATAGGACGTGCATAGCCAGGCAATATGGGGGCCGAATTGCCGTCATTGGAAGATGATGAGATGAAAGATGTGTCCGAATCTGAGTTAGAAGACGTGTCGGAATGGATATCAGATGGAACCTCTGGAGGATGTCATCCAAGTAACGAAGTGGCGAAGTCGAAGGAACGGCACTTCTCTGCACAGTCTAAGTATCGACATATCTGTGGTTCGTAGTTGTTATTGTTACTGGACCTTGCTGGTACCTTAATTTCGGTAACATGCGCATGTTTAGTAACGTCGGCAGTCCATTGCCAGGGAACGCCAGTCTGCCTGATGCTGGGCACGATACTCTGCAGCAGTTCGAGCTTTGGGATGTACCAGTTGTTGATGGGATTCTTCTGTCCCTGTCCTCGTCAAGCTCCAAGCTCGAGGACGATGTCCTTGTTCGTGTGAAATTCGCTCAAAGCGGAAGAGATGAGCTCGATGTCATGGTCGTCGATACAGTGAGCTTGGACTCGGTAGCGAAAGTCCATGAGAGCGCGAAGTGCGGTGACAAATGCAGGAGATGCCGATCTGCTGACCAAGCTGACAATGTAATGCTGAACGTCCCGATGAACACGACCCATAACCTGTTTCAGTTTGGTGATGCCACCCTTGTAACGATGAAACCCGGCAACGGGCTGTAAGATTGAAAAGCGAAAGTTGACTTCTGCCGCACCGAGAACATTGATGCACCACTTGATATCGTGGTCCCAGAAAAACTTGTGTAGATGGTGAAGGAGTTCCGGTGTGAGAAAACGGGACGGACATGCGAGCAGCCAGTCTACCCAAAACAGATCACTAACGCCGTTGAGGCAAAAGCGCTGCGCCTCACGAAAAAAAAACTCGATGTCCATAAAGTCAGCTTTCGACTTGATGACCATAAGCTGTGCCAATGTGGTTTCACGTGTGCGTGGCTCATGGCGAAAAGAGTCGCCGAACTGCTTATACATCGCCATCATGAGTGGTGACGTCTTGCCACCGACCGCGGCAAGCATAGCGGCTTCCGGGGTATCGCAGACATAGCTAACAAGCGGCGTAAAGCAGTATCGCATGTCGCCAACGGTATCGGGTAGCATAACCCCCATTTGGGCCGCACGCTTGAGAGGGAGAAGCACGATGTCGAGACATTGATGTATAAGCCGATCCTCGAGAAGGCCGCGCATACGTTTATTGTGATGAATGAACTTGGGAACCGGAAGCAGGGCGGTAAGTAAGAGGGAGTGGGATGACAGCTTGAGCCTCGTGGATGTCTTGATGTTTGCCAAGCCAACGAGAAGCAGATGAGCAACGCGGCCACCACTCAGCGTGGTTATGTTCGTTTTATCCGATGAGAGAATCGTGCCTAATAAAGTCGCGCCGGCAGGGATCTGCGACTGCTTACTGTGAGTTTATGGTGAGGTGAATTTATAGTAGGCGAGTACGCACCTGCATTTCCCATGCACCTTCGCCCATAATCCAGTCGGTGTACATACGACAGTCCTTCGCCACTGTTGTATAAACGCGGCGAGGGACAAACTCGAGCTGGTCAGCGAACAGTGGATGGTTGAGAATGGATGCAAGGCACTCTAAGGGGTTGCGCCAGTAGAGATACACTGGCATCTTCATTGGATGACTGGTTGAGATTTTCATGGACTGCCATCGTGGACCGCTCAGTAGCAGCTCGGCACGACTACGTAGATCCTTTGCAGTTTTGAACGAGAGGTTTAATCCTTCGATCTAAGATGATGCGTTCAAAGATGACGTGGGAGCTCAGATAAAACGATGACTTACTAACTGCAATGACAAGAACATGTCAACGGAGGATACGCTAAGACCAGAGCGGAGCAACCATTGGGCTAAATCCCATTCCTGCATAGACGCAAACGGGTAATAGAGGTTTTCCTGTCGTAGGGAACTGAACCGGTCCGCGTGGAACTTATCTAGGAACGACATCCCCTTTCCAAACGTTCGAGCTGCTCCTGTAAAGTATTCCTCGACCGGACTCCAAGGCATATCTGGGGCATCAAGGTCCATCGCATCCAAGTCAGACGGTTCGGGAAGATCCATCGCATTGGACATCGACTGCCCGAGACTCAGAAGGATTTCGTGATGTTGGGAGGGAAGGGGAGGAGGGTTGAGCTGCTGTTGAAGACAAACGAGATTATTTACCCAGGTATTGCAACCAGAAGTTGGTTGGCTCATATGCATTGCCACCGAAGTATCGTTATCGAATCCCTTGCCACAGCTTGGGCAGCGAGTGTGCATGGTGATTGATTGGCCCGTCAAGGGGTGGCGACGTGTGAGGCCTCGAGGCTTCGCTTAGCTGCTAAAGCCTGATCGGAGTCGTGGGACGCGGAACATGTCTAAACATAGCCACCATGGTGCGTCTCCCGCTCGTTCCATCTCCTCCTCGTCCTGACTCTGTCCACAGTTTTATTCAGAGGCCATCCTCTCCAGGCGCGGCCCTCTCGCAAGAGTATGGCTCGCAGCTCACATGGAGCGCAAGCTCTCAAAAACATGGCAGACCCTCCAGACCGACATTCAACAAGCAGTAGGCAAGTCCCCTCCATACCCACCAACCACCGCTCACACCCTCTTAGGCGCCATAGTGAGGGCAAGGGGTATAGCAGAAACACCGTCAAAGCCCTCGGGATCATTCGCAAGGAACTGCAGCCCGAGGATGACGAGGAAGAGAAGACAATCAGTTTTGCCCGGGTATCTCACAAGGCGTCTCAACGTGCGGCGTCAGCGTTTTTCTTTGAACTGCTGGTCCTCGGCACGCATGACTGTATCCAGTTATCGCAAAGCACACCCTTTGAGAACATTGAGGTTCGGGACAGGGACAAGCTCTGGGAGCACCAGAGACATGGCTCCACTGCCCCATCGATGGTGTCCGGGTTTGCGTAGGCGAGTCCTTGGCCGTTTTTTCAATCTTTTTATTATCTCGATCTTGTTCTTGATTTATATCTACTATGTTACATGTAAACCTGATCTCGTTGTACGGTGCCCACGAGCCTTGGTCGCTGTTCTGGTTGTTCTAGCGTGTAGCCTTTAGATCTATAGTCTCAGAGCTTGTCGTGGCACGGTACAGGGTTGAGATAAAGCGGGAATCAGTGAGGCACAAAGAATGTTTCAAAATGACTGGCTATGGTAAGCACGTAAATCAAAGACTAGACAACTTGAAAGAGCAAATATACTAGGCACGAAATGAGATGGGTCCGAAGGCTGCGCGTGTATCACACGACTCAAACTTCAGCCCCCAATACCCTCTCCAGTTGCATTGCAAGCGCGATTCAGAACTTGATCTATTTCTGTCAGTTCAGAAGGTAACATTGTGAGACTTGACAAGCAATGTTGCAGCGCACATCTGATGTAGTACATGGGCGAGGGTACGTGCTAGTCTATCCAAGTCCCTCCATCCAGGATGTAGCCACCGCCGATGCCCCTACAGGAACATAGGTACGCATGGATTCAGTCGTGGAAGCTCTTCAAGAACCCCACCCATGCGCCATGCGCGTAATCGAAAATCGACACGTCTAGCGGATCGCGCGCGCCTGGATCAACATGGCACCGGGTCGATGCACAACGGGGTCCACTCACACCCTTTCAAGGACGAGTCCCCTGCCGTGCATGAGCGCCATCTCTGTCGTTCAACGACATGGGGAACTTACCGAGGATGACGAGCCCAAAGGTTGGTCCCCCATCAACGATCGCGCCGACGCACGTCCTGTGGAAGAAACGCGTGAGTGGGCACAAGCGGGGCGAGCGGAGGGAAAGGGACCGACCGGCCGCTCGGATCACCCGTGTGCCTGCTGAGATTGAAATCGCACGGATCGAGCGCGAACGCGTGTGGGCAGAGCGTAAACGACACGGCGATGGTTGCGTCGCAGGGATAGGCGTAGAAGCCGAGGCCAAAGTCCAAGGCGGGCGCTGAGCCAGGGATCTGTGTGCACGTCTGATCAGGGACGCGCTGGCAGCGAGATAGGTTGGGCCAGGCGTACCTGTTGGTATATGGCGTCGACAAAGTGGGTGGGGCCGTAGATGAACGACGTGCCGGTGTCGATGATCTAGACGTGAAGACGTGTGAGCGGCGGATACGCGACGAGATGGATGTACAGTGCTAAAGTGCCCGGTATCGGTATCGATGGGTGTATATGGCGTCGACAAAGTGGGTGGGGCCGTAGATGAACGACGTGCCGGTGTCGATGATCTAGACGTGAAGACGTGTGAGCGGCGGATACGCGACGAGATGGATGTACAGTGCTAAAGTGCCCGGTAT
>JBBPSU010000101.1:0-24008 GCA_038093755.1 Tylopilus microsporus | reverse complement strand
CAGGTGTGTGAACTTTTTTAAACTCAGACACACTATTTACATGTATACCTTTGTTTGTATAACCAAACAATGCCAACCATCATATGATTTAACCAAGATCCTAGCTACCAATTCAAAAGCTCATAAATCCTTTCCATGACATTGCCAACTTGTAATAATGATATCTCCATGGCGTGTGAACCAAATCACATGACCTAGGGGGCGATTTTGTAGCCAAGGGTATGTACTATTTATAACTCCACCAAAGCTAAGTGAGATTCCCACAGTGTTTGGCAGTGCGCTGTGCGCACTGCCGTCAAGGTTAGCATGAAAAGGATTTCTGAGGTCACTATAAATTTGCATTACATATATCATACCCTAGAATGCCATAATATGCTTACATACCTTATGTAAATACTATATTATGTCACTGTTATGTAATGGACCATGATACAGCATATATAAAGCCTGCCATCACAAATATATTCCTTTATTATTACCATGAAACATCTTTCTACTGCTCAATGAGATAACATCATCTCTCTTGCTTCTTTTGATCTTTCCTATTGAAAAATTGCATCCCAAACTGGCATAGGGAAGTCTACTGTAGCTAGGGTCCTTCATGAATTCCAGCCAGAGAAAGAAAACCATCTTGGTGGATGTCCTTCCAAGCTTTCTTTTACTAACAAATGCACCATTGTTCAACAAATTATCACTGGCAAGGCCAACAATGCAGTTCAAGCCACCTATTTCATCAATTCCATCATCAGCACCCCTGTCTTCTCACAGACAGTCAGGAATACTCTCAAGGAGGCCTCTCTCAAGGCTGTGGTGAAGAAGAAAAAACCTCTTCTCTATGCCAGCCATAGAAAGAGAAGGTTAGCTTTTGCTCTCAGCATTGGACTGTGAAGGACTGAAAGAGGGTTATTTGGTCAAATGAAACAAAAATCAATAGGATTGGGTTAGATGTACAAGAGTATGTGTGAAAAAGGAAGGATAAGAGGCTAATTTCTAGGGAGATCAAAGGTACAATCAAGTTTGGAGGAGGATCACTGATGGTTTTGGGCTGTATAGGGTGGGATGGAGTAGGGGTTTTGAGTATGGTTGAGGGAAGAATGGGTGCTGGACAGTATGTGGCCATTTTGAAGGAAGGGCTGTTGCAGAGTATGGAGGAATCTGGTATTCCTGAAGATGAAGTCATTTTCCAGCAGGATAATGACCCCAAGCATACATCTAGAAGGGCCCAGATCTGGTTTGAGGAGCAAGGTATCAAGCTTCCAGATTCACCTGCTCAGTCTCCAGAGCCAGCTGAGGAGGTGAACCTGGGCTATATGGGTTCATGTTAAATGGACTGGGTTGCATCAATGGCTGTGGGGGTAAACCCTGGTTTAGAATAGTAGGAGGTCATGGTGGGGGGTTTGTATTGAACAGTTGTATTGGTGGCTCAGCATGGAACTGTGGGTCTTGGAGTACTTTGTTGTGTGACAAGTCTGGTTCACCACCCAGGATCTCTTTGCATGCCAGATGAGGAGGTATCTAGGGTTCATAAGTTAGTGGACAATAAATGGCCACTGTTTACCAATATTGTATGGTCATGAGCAGTGATGTCCTTGAGTGGGGTGATGTCCTTGAGCCTAAGGGGTTGGATCTAAACTCATTGTGGGGGGAAGGTGAGCCTGAAAGTGGTGGAGTTAGCTAGGAAGAAATCACACAGGGAAAAGCAGTGACTATAAAAAGACCATTGATGTGTAATGAATAGACATGCAGTTGTTAAATAAGGAATACAAATGAAACAGATGTGTGATATGGCAGGGACAGTCATCCATGTGGAAGGTAGTAATGGAAATGTCCATGTGGAAAGTGGGAGCCCCAACAGCTTCTACAGCCCTTCGTTATCTTCAATGCTCAAGGCCAATGAGGTCAAGCCACCTAAGTCCCCCTCTGATGATGATAAATGCTCTGAGTCCTCTGTGTAAAACCCCTCCATATCTGAGACCACTAAACCACTGACAGCAGGTTGCCATGCCTTGATGGAGAATGCTCTGTCAGATGTCAGTTGGTGCAATTGCATGTCAGCAACAGTTAGTGCAACTAGCTTGTTGGCACATGATGGTATGATATGTATACTATCAGCAAGCCCCCTCTCATCCATGGTCTCCTGAATGAGGTGAGATGCTAGTGGTTGTCAATTAGGGCAAGATCATAGTATGTCTTTTCATCTAGAGACTGCATGATCCTGCTGTTTCTCCAATACATCTACATATCTTTGCTTGTGTCAGGAAAATGTGGGTGAGTATGGACCTCTTGAAAGCCAATCTCGTGGTGTGTGCTTTGGCAACACTGGCATCAGACATGTACAATAACCTGTGTTTGAATTTCTCTTTCCCTTGTTGTATCATTGGGCATCAGAGATAACAAGAATGAAACATGGAACATACACCATGAATACATCTTCAAATTGTACATCGCAGTATGAAGACCAACCAAGAGACTGCATCACAAACTGGAGCTCCAAGGGTAGAGCTCCCAGAACTTTGTATGGTTCAAATGTGTTTCTGTGCCTCAAGTATATGTTGCCTGGGTGATAGCAGCTCAGGAGCTCAAGCAGGTAGGCTTGATGGAGGAATAACAGGGGAGGAAGGTGGGGATGAGCTAGGTAAATCAAACAACATGTCTTCCTTGATAGTGTTCAAATCAATAGGGCAGTGAAGAGAGAGGGATTGGGGGGAAGATGAGGATTGGTGAGGCAAATTGAACATGTTTTTCTTGATAGCCATCCCAATCCATTTGTATCTGTTCCATGTCCATGTGGTCTGTCTGTTTCTGGATTGTTTGGACTCACTTCCACTTTGCATTTCACTTCAGGTGACCCCCTCAGACTGGCTATTAGCTGCAATGTTTTCTATGCAACATTGTGGCTAATGGCATGTTTTTATATGGGAATGTCCAGGGTATCCTCACCCAAAAAATAATTTGCTGCCAGAGTGAAATTTGGCCATTTTGGGACCTTATGTATATTACATAACATTGGGATCTCCACTACTACTTTGGGCTTCCCACAACACCAACTTATACTAACAAGTGAAAATCTAGCCATGTATAATATTCTCATGATCACATGACTTGTGGGATTCCCATGATTCAAAGCTGTTAGAGGAGAATGGGTGCAGGGGTGGGATTGAGATGCAAAGTCCTTCAAAAGTGAAAAGGGTGTTAACAGAGACAACTGGGGTGGATATTAGAGTAAGGTCTTAGATTATCCAGTCTGACCCAGCAGGGGCGCTGCTAGTTGTAGGAGGAGGAGAAACCTGTGAGAAAGAGGAAGTGGTAAGTGGAAGAGCAGCAACAATGGGGGTGGCAAGTGGCATAGGAGTCTTGTGACAAGTCATGAAAAGGGGATTCTCAATAGCCTCTCCTGCTATGTGGCAGGTGGCAGCATGCTTAGCACATTGGTGGTGATCTTCCCAGGAGATGTCAAAGGAGGATGTAGTGGAAAGGGGGTGTGCCCAACAGTGAGATAGCTGGGGCAAATAGAGAAGCTAGTTCTTTTGTTATGCTACCAAGTGTGAACTAGAGATAATAACACAACCATGCATAGACAGCAAGTAACAATGAAGCAAGAGCTAAGTCAACCTTGATGAAGCTAAAGCAAAGAGATCCCCAACCAAGCCTGGCCTTAACTAGATTCAAGCAATGGTAAGATTGCATAGAATGAGCTTAGGGAAATACAAGTACAGCTACTACCCTTTATACAGGAATGGGAATGGCACATGGACCAAGGCCATGTATGGTATAGTGACAAGATAGGAAAGTGGAACAACATTGAGAAGTGAATAGAAAAAGTGGAACAAGTGGAATAATACAAAAAGCCAATAAGAAAAGAGATGAGTATCATATAATGATGGAAAAGGAACAAACATGAGTGTGCAGCAACAGGCTTGCAAAGGAAAGGACATGTCATTATAGAAGATCTAGGGCTGGCCAGGACTTGGGTCAGAACAAGTTAAAGAAGAGAAAGAAAAGAAAAAGGCACAGTCACATCCATATCATAACAGTATTTTGGTATTCACTCATTTAGTGTTGTACACTAATGCAAACCTCAAAAAGCATTCCAGGCATGCCACAAGGTCATCAAACATCTCCTGAAGTCCAATAGGTGATTGTACACCTCTTAAAACATCTGGATTATAAATAGATTGCTATGTGCCTTGACATATCTGTTTGAACTATCCAATGGATCCTTGCTCACTTTCATGACTATGGAACTATCCCCAATCCTGCTAAAAATGCTGCCCCAAAGAATACAGATAGAAATAGACACCTTCAGAATATCAATGTCAAGGTAACATACCATACTAATGTATCTGTGCCACTCTGTAAACCATCATAGTTCCTTTTGGGTACCATAGAGAAAACACCTGATCTTTATCTGAATAAAGTTTGAGAAATGCTGGCAATGTCTTGTGGTGTTGATGTTTCATATTCAACTGTTTAAAAAACACTTTGCAAGGCTGGATTCATGATGAAAAAGGTGTGTATTGATTTGCTTGTAAATCTGGTGGCTAATATAATCCATTCTCTTAGATCACATGTGTTGCAATAGAATGATCTGTAGACAAAGATCTTGAATATCTTACTAGGATAGGAAAATATAAAGCAGAACAGCTCATCTTTGTCAATGAGAGTTCAGTTGATTGCTGAATGCCATATCACAATTGTGCCTGATCAATCAGACAAAGGCACAGTATAAAACTTTTTTCATATGTGGCCAACAGTGAGTTCATAATTAGCATTTTTTCTTCTTTTCTGTTGCTGACCATCATATAGCTACTTGGTTCTCCCTGTGCTCTCACAATGGCATCATATATTGTGATATAGTTGAAGGTTCTTTTTTGTACAGAGGCCTTTACATGGTTTATTGAATGGTTGCTAAACAAGATGCAACCTTTTTCCACTCCTAATTCTGTCATTGTAATGGATAACAGCAGAATCCACAAGCATTCTGATATCATTGAGCTCATTGAATCCAGGTAATGTAATTTCATTTTGTAAATATGGATTAAGCAACACATAGAGAAATGCACTGTGAATTTTTACCACCCTACTCTCCCAACTTGAATCCAATTTGAGCTTGCCTTGTTACGATTTCATCTTTTTTCATCTTTTCATTGGCTAATGTATCATATGATTCTCCTCCCCTTTTCCATTGGTTCACTATATGACTCCACTTTTTTACTTGTATAGCCTCGACTGCGCGCAGCATTGCACACTCTTATTAGGAAAATCATAGCTTGGTCTGTGCATAACCTACCCCAGTATTTAAACCCATGTAAAATACCTAGGACGATAGTCTTATCCACTTGTTCAATCCTCGCCTTAGGCTTGAGTGCGAATTAAGGGTACCGCTCCCTACTCTCATCTACTTGCTTCGGACTTAACGATTAGTCTTTGAAGCCTCGAACACTGGTTACTTCAAGTTGTTGTCTTGCCCTTGAGCGTTACAACTCAAAGTCTAGGTCATTACATGCCTTTTCTGCCATGAAGTACCACCTCCATTACAATGGGGACTATATATGAATGGTTATGACACAGATGTCAAATCAAGATATATATGTTACTTTATTTTGGGCACTTTATGTCATTACTCCTGCAGACTCATATGGTTAGTATGCACATTGTGACTATTTGTAGTATGAAAGTTCTGTAGACTACATGTTTTACAATCTGTCTGTATGGTTTGTCATGCATTCATTGTGACTTCATGCCACAGTTATGATGCCCATATCTGTTGCTTGTTGCAAACCATTACCTATTAGAATTTCATATGAGCCATTGTAGGGTCTCATGGGATTCACCATGACTGTTTGGCTCATTGGCAAGAATGTCAATGTAAACAATTCACCCACAAATCATGCTATGCATTATATTACCCAACATGAGGCTTTGCCTACAAATTCACCATGTTGCCTTTTGGTCTGAGCTCAAACATCCACTAGTCTGACTCCATGCCTTTCAAGAAGTATAAGAAGGCTGTCCCCAAATCCACTGGCAGTGCATTGGCAGTGAGCAACTTGGTGGACTATGGATCTGAACCTGTGCTTGCTGCTCAACTCAGGCCCAGGCTCCATTTCATGCCATGGTTGCAACAGGTAAGCTCAGGCCGAAGCTGGCATAGCCTGAGTGTTTTGAGATACTAGTTTACTCTTTGTTGTCAAATTCAGGTCCTACTGCTAGTAAAATGAAACAAGAGCTTGTTTGGGATACTGTGAGCACAAGATATGCCACAGCTGTGAGTTCACTTCTGAAGTGACTGCCTGTCATAAATGTGCAATCAATAGAAAGGAATATATAGTGCAAAATAGTCACACTCACTCAACACATGATCTCTGAAGTGACTTGGCCACTGGCACTGCACATAGGAGATGTAGTAATAGCCATGCTATCCAACCCACAACTCAAGCATGCTGTTACAAGTTTACCTCTTTTCACTTTCCCTATTGGCTAACCCATCATACAATTTCATTCATCTTTTCTTATTGGATACACTATGACTTCACTTTTCCGTTTTTACTTATATTTGCATAGCCTCGACTGCGCATAGCTGTGCACGCAGCATCGCTCGTCTTTACTAGGTAGTTCATAACCTGGTCTGTGCACCTTTTGTTCCAGTATTTAAACCCATGTACATTACAAGTAACACCAGTCTTATCCATTTGTTTACCTCTCGCTCTAGGCTTGAGTGTGAATTAAGGATACCGCTCTACCTTCATCTCTATTCTCATCCACTCACTTCAGACTTGAGGATTAGTCTTGAAGCTTCGAACACTGGTCATTGTTGTCTTGCCCTTGAGCATCACAACTTAGGTCTAGGTCGTTACACATGTACTCAACAAGGTCAAAAGATCTTGAGCAGGCTGGTAACAAGCCCCCCCAAGCAAAATGGCAACATAAGTCTGCTTTGTGAGATCCTGTAGTTGTCACTCAGACCACTGTCCCACTGGCAGGAAACCTCAAACCTTTTGCTGAACTTGATGAGCTCTATGACTCTGAGCCTGCTGCAGCTGCCCCCATCTACTACAATCTATCATTGGATGTCAATGTAATGACCTAGACTAAAGTCGTGATGCTTGAGGGCAAGACAACAATAATGACCAGTATTCAAGACTTTAAAGGCTAATTGTCAAGCCTAAAGTGAGTAGATGAGAGAATGATAAAGTGGTATCCTTAATTCTGACTCAAGCCTAGAGTGAGAGGAGAACAAATGGATAAGACTGCAGAATTTGGTAATGTACATGGGTCTAAATACTGTAGGATATCGTGCACAGACCAGGCTATGAACTACCTTTCAAGGACGAGCAATGCTGCATATGCAGCTATGTGCAGTCAATGCTGTGAAGACAGATATGGTAAGGTAAAAGTGGAGTCATAGTAGATCCAATGGAAAAAGAGGAGGTCGTTGTATGATGAGCGAACCAATAGGATGAGAGAAAATGAAAGAAATCATAACACGACCCCCCTCTTAGATCAAGTTGTCCAGATGAGACCTTGATAAGCTTGTCCAATCTGTTTCCAGATATGGATCACCATTTTAGGACGACTCAGCTTACCAATTACCCCATTGACCCTGATTTGGTCCATTTGCTGGTTGGTTATTAGTCATGTCCCATTGATCATTTTCCCAGTCTGGAGAAGGATGTTTGACCAGCTCACCCCAACTTTGTTTGACTCCGATGGCAGACCACTCAGCTGTTGTAACCATAGAGAAGGTGAAAATGTGCCACAGTCCTAATGATAGGGAGATAAGGATGGGTGTTTGCATGCGGGCGGCTTCAGTGACCAAGTTGGAGGTGCAGATGATGATGGCATGGGCAAGGACATAGACCAGGGTGGAGATAAAAGTGATGGTGGGGCAGATGAAGAGGATGCTAAAAGACATGATTGCGAGGAGAAGATGCTGGAGAAGTTGAGGGTGTGATGGTGATTATATCTCCCTCAAAGTCTAGCCAAGTGGCATGGAAAGGAGTTTCAGTATCTATAGAGTAATCATGGAAAAGGGCAGCAAAGTTGGCTGTAGAGATTCTGCGGATTTTTCAAGGGGAAGATGGATTCTTCTTGTGAAATTCAGCAATTGCTTTTCCCACATTAGCCAAATTAGCTAGTGGTTCCCATGTACAATCTGTTTCATCCCAGCCTTTCCAGTGCACTAGATACTAAAACTGTCGTCCTTTCATCTGTGATGCCACTATCAATTCGACTTCATATTCCTTGTGTCCTTCTTCTGTGATTACGATTAGGTCAGGACGTAGAGTCGGTTGTCCATCTAGAACTTCTCAATAGGGTTTAATGCGGGACACTGGCACATTGACTGTGGGATGGATGTGGATGGATTTAGGAAGGCATAGTGTGACAGCATTAGGTAGGACCTTGGTGATGGTATATGGTCTGATCCATTTTTGGGTTAATTTCCGCATGGTATAGGGGAGTTTGAGATGTTCTGTGGAAAGCCATACTAACTTGATCTCCAACAGCGTAATCTGGAGCTTTGCTTTGCTTCTGTTCTGTGGAGCATTTCATCCTTTTTTTGGGTAGCTTCTAGAGCTTCTTTAATTTCCATATGAGCTTTCCCAGCTTCTTTTCCAAATTCTCCAGCTGCTGACTTGGCATTTCCTTCGAAACCTAAACGGGGATGGTAATTCCAGGTAACAGCGAAAGGTGTAAGGACCTAGACTTTGAGTCGTAACGCTCGAGGGCAAGACAACAAATAACCAGTGTTCAAGGCTTCAAGACTAATCATTAAGTCCGAAGCGAGTAGATGAAGATGAGGAGCGGTACCTTAATTTGCACTCAAGCCTAAGGCGAGGATTGAACAAGTGGATAAGACTACCGTCGTAGGTGCTTTACATGGGTTTAAATACTGGGACAAGGCGAGCACAGACCAAGCTATGAACTACTATGTATGGATGAGTGATGCTGCATACACAGCCGTGCACAGTTGAGGCTGTATGAGTAAGGAAGTGGAGTCATACGATAAGCCAATGGAAAAGAGAAAGAGAATCATATGATACGTTAGCCAATGAGGATGATGAAAAAGGATGAAATCGTAACAAAAGGAATGGTACCAGTGGCAGAAGTAAGGGCATTATTGTGCTGGAATTGGGCTAATTTGATCCATTCTGCCCATGTTTCCTGCTTCTTTGCCACGTAAGCATGGAGGTACTGTTTGAGATCTCGATTGATTCTTTCGGTTTGCCCATCAGTTTGAGGGTGGTATGCCATGGAGAGCTGTTGCTCAATCCCAAGTAGTTTGCAAAGTTCAGAAGTGAAATCTGAAACAAACTGAGGTCTGTGGTCCGAAACTATAGTAAGAGGAAGTCTGTGAATGCACCAAACATTGTCCCTGAAGATTCAAGCTAAGTCCTTTGAAGACATGGTTTTAACACAAGGCACAAAGACTACTTCTTTTGAGAATCTGTCCATGATAACACAAATAGAATCAAATGAAGATGAAAGAGGGAGTCTGGTAATGAAATCGACTAAGATATCTTCCCATGAGTGTTTGGGAACAGGAAGAGGAATGAGTTTGCCTGCAGGTGCCTTTTGCTTACCCTTCATGAGGGCACACATCTGGCAGTAGTCTACGTAAAGTTTTGCATCTTTAGTGATGCCAGGCCATGTGAAGTATCATGAGAGGAGATGAATTGTTCTCGCCTGACCAGGATGGCCAGCAATTGGAGAATTGTGACACAAGGTCAACAATCTTGTTTGTAGGGAAGGGAAAACAAAAACTTTTCCGGAATTATTCTTGAATATTTTTTCCTTATTATTGAAGGTGAAACCTTCTACATCCCCAGAGATCTTTTGTGATTCAATGGTTAGTTCTTCATAAAAGGATGATGATAAAGAAATATTGTTTGTCTTAAGGATTTCTGGAAATATGGTGATGTTAGTATTATGGTCAATGACCGCATCACCATGATCTGGTCTCCTTGAAAGAGTGTCTGCTCTTCCATTCGTGCCACTGGGCTTGTTGAGGTGATAATGTTTGTGGCTTCCGCCAATATTCAAGATTTTTGTGATCTGTTCAGATCTTGAAAGATACTCTTCCTATAAGGTAATGACGCCATTCTTTGAGAGCACGAATGACTGCCAAGAGCTCTTTGTCATAGATCAGATAGTTTCGTTCTGCGTTATCAAAGGAATGAGAGATAAATGCAATTGGTCTCCACAAACTATCTTTTCCTTTTACTGATAATACTCCTCTGGTGGCAATGTCGCTTGCATCTGTTTCTACCCACATTTCTTTTTCTTGATCTGGGTATGCAAGAAGATATGCCCTGGTAAAGCATTCTTTAAGATCATTAAATGCCTTTTCTTGCTTTGGACCCCATACAAAGGGTACATCTTTCTTTGTGAAATCATTTAGGAGCCTAGCAATGTCAGCAAAATTGACAATGAAACATCAATAGTAATTGCAAAGGCCAAGGAAACCTTGTACTTGCTTGAGCCAAGTTGGGGTTGGCCAGTCAAGAATGCCAGTCACTTTGGATTTCTGCATTTCAATGCCTTCCTTCGAAACAACCATTCCAAGGAAGTCAACTTTTTCTTGCTCGAAGTGACATTTCTCAGGTTTGACATAGAGGTCATTTTCGTGTAAATGTTGGAGAACCTCTTTAACGATCTTTCAATACTCTTCTGTTGGTCTTCCTTTGGTGAAGATGTTGCAGTTGTCCATAAAAATGATAATGACTGTGTACATGTCATTGAAGATGTCATTCATCATCTGTTGGAAGGTGGATGGTGAGTTTGTCATTCCGAAGTACATTACCAATGGCTCATAGGAACCGAGAGGAGTGACAAATGCTCCTTTCCATTTGTCTCCTTCTTTGATGCAAATATTGTTGTATCCTTATCAAAGATCCATGGTGATGAAGAGATCTGCACCTTTGAGTTGATCTATCAATTGAGGGATTAGTGGTAAGGGATAGGCATTTTTGATAGTTCCATCATTGAGATATCGGTAATCAATGACCATTTGTTTTTTATCATATTTTTTGGGAATGAAGAATACGGGTGACGTTTGAGGTGATTTGGAAGGTCGGATATATCCCTTTTTGAGTTCTTTCTCAATGAATGTTCTGACTTCTTCCATGTCATGGTCTAAAAGGAGAATGATGCGACCTTTTCTTGGTTTGAAGTCTAATCTGAGATCAATGGCATGATCCCATGGTTTCCTAATCGGTATTCATTCCAATTCATTCTGTGAAAAGACATCAAGGTAATCGTGATATTAAATAGGTACTTTTTCCTTGAGTTCTTCCTCAATTGCTTGTTGGAACATTGTTGGAGGGAGTCAATCTTGTTGGTATACTTTGCATTAATTTGTACATCTAGAGAGTATTAGTTCTTTTTGGATCCAGTCTATTTCTGGATTGTGACGTTTGAGCCAATCATATCCTATAAAGAGTAAGTGTGTTCCCAGGATAGTTACATAGAAATCTGCATATTCCAGATGTTCTTGAATGTCCAATAGGATGGTTACTTGATGTATGATGCTGCCAATGGCTCCTTCAGAACTGTCAGCATTAGTGACTATCATTGGATTAGCTAATTCTTGGAGGATGAGATTGTTATGTTCGCAAAAGTTTAAATCAATGAATAAGTTTGATGCGCCAGAATCCAATAAGGCACTGACTTTTGCTGAGTTCCATCCAGTGGGTGTTCTGAATCGTATTCTTGTTTTTACTGTGAATTGTTGTGGGTTTGAAGGGTTTGACGACTGAGACAATATTTCTGTGGAGCAATTAGTCATAGGGGAATTAAGCATGTTTTTGGCTGCCGCACTTTCACTGAAAGATGCCCTGAAAATAGAGTCTAACATGCATATAGGACAATCATTGTCAGTATAGTCCTTTGGATCATGAACACCTTCATTGTTCACAATCACTGGGCTTTTAAAGCCTCTTGTTGCTTAGCCTTTACTGCAATCCTGTCTCGCCAGTAGGCTTCTGCTTCATTTGTTACATAAGCAGCATTGTGTGAAGCAGGCCTGCGGAGGAAAGGACGCGTCATTGATAAGAGTCTAGGGCAGGCATGGAAGTGAGTTACAATGAGTCAGAGACGAGAAAGGAGAGAAAAAGACATGCCACGTCCGTATCGTAACATGTAGAGTATAACTTCTTCTGAGGCAATGTCTTGTGCTCAAGTAGGTAGTCTTATTCAAGTGTAACAACCTAGACTAAAGTCGTGATGCTTGAGGGCAAGACAACAATGATGGCCAGTATTCGAGACTTTAAAGGCTAATTGTCAAGCCTAAAGTGAGTAGATGAGAGAATGATAAAGTGGTACCCTTAATTCTGACTCAAGCCTAGAGTGAGAGGAGAACAAATGGATAAGACTGCAGAATTTGGTAATGTACATGGGTTTAAATACTGTAGGATATCGTGCACAGACCAGGCTATGAACTATCTTTTGAGGACGAGCAATGCTGTGAAGATGGATATGGTAAGGTAAAAGTGAAGTCATAGTAGGTCCAATGGAAAAAGAGGAGGTCATTGTATGATGAGCAAACCAATAGGATGAGAGAAAATGAAAGAGATTGTAACAGCCAACTTGGACTTGTCAAATGAGCCCCAGTTTGTGAGTCTCATGACAAGCACAACTGGTAGTGGACTCAGGGACTCTGGTATGGACTCAGAGGGCCAGTCTGAAGAACATTTCAACTTGAATATCTTTAATATGTCAAAAAAAAATTTGAATCCTGGATCTGATGAAGAAGATAGAATGCCATGGCAGCTCTTTTAACAACATTCCTAGTGGACCACTGGCAGTGGGTCTAGCATGAAGCTAACTTTGAGTTGAATGGCAACAGATGTACCTACTAAGAATCATGTGCCTAGACTCGAGTCAACTGACAACAATAAGGCTTTGACCAAGCCTGTAAACTCCTATGATCCAGAGAAGCATGGTAAGTTATTTTCACCACATTCAATATATCTAATGATGATTATATCTTTCATTTCATGTTTGTTAGTCTTCATGATTCAATGTGCAATTCCGAGTCATCATGGCAACTCCAACCTCCCATTCCAGATTTCATTCATCATCACTTTTAACAACCTATATAACACTATTGGACAGAAAGTTGAACAGTATTCAGGACTAGTTAGGCTGCGATACTGGCTGGATTCAGACAAGGTGAAGGCAGGATCCATCTCCATACAATCAAATGACAAGCTTGATATATTTAAGACAAGAATGAGATCACTCATTGTTCCTAAGTGTCTGCCGGGTGTAAAACCATCAACCTGTTCAATGAAGAGCATTTTTGTTTACTTTAAGGATATTTAAAAAAATTGTCTGTCCAGTAACCGATTCATTGGCAGTGGCAATAAAGCAGTATATTCAAGTTGACTCTTGGATAACTGCTATTTATATTTCTTCTAGGATGGAAAAGAATTCAGATTACCATTCAGATGAAAGCCATCATTGACAGGCAATGGGGTTATAGACAATGATAAAGAAGAAAAGAATGTCCAGGCACTTCAAGAGCAATGGAGGTGTGATACACACTTGAAAGGGACTGAAAATCCTATTTATTGCTACAGTCCAAGTGGGGGCTCTGTTTGGTATATGCTAACTTATTCTAACATCTGGTTTTGGGCACTTGCAGTTGTAAGCAACTTTCAAGTCTTCAAGTCAGTCTCCTGGCTTCTTACAGACTAATGATACATAAAACTAGATGGTTGGAAAAATGACAGTTGACCAAAAACTGAAGGACCTGCTTCTTCATACAGCAGGCCACACACATGATCATCCAATGTCCAGTCTTTTGTTGTGGTTGTGCCAATGATGCAACCTGTTAGAGCTGTGCTGGAGATGAACTCCTATACAACTCTGGAACTCCAGAGTTTGTCAGAATCCTAGGAGACATTGGCCTCAGCTTATGTGCTATGCCCTTGCTGATGTTCATGTCCTGATATTTCAGAGAGCAGAGGGAGACAATGTGGAGTTAGGACAAGAGAAGTCCTATGAAAGAAAGGAGTGATTGGAAGAGGAGTTTGACAGTTTTAGTTGATATTCAAGCTAAGTAAATACATGACTGTGCAGAAGTTTATATGTGGAGTATGTCATATCCCACCCTGACTCTGACCCTCCAGACCAACTCCAGACCACTCACTCACAAACTCTGAAGCATTTATGCCCAGGACTTCACTTCTGCCCTTTGGACTTCCTTGTATGTATATCACTTATGTATATATCTTTCTCCTTTTGTATTAGCTCCACCTCTTTCTTGCTTCTGAACCTGTGCTTGCACAGCTCTGGTTATCTTAACTCTGAACTCCATATTACTCAGACTCTGTCTTACTTATCTCTTTTTTACTTATGCAATGCTCATGTGATGTCCATGATGTAGGAATCCAGTGGATCCTACAGTTATAGAGAGGCATTTCACAGGTTTCTAGGTGTTCCCCAATATGTCCCTCAAGAGTCCCTCTGCTGTCTGTGTCCATCCCGTGCAATCCGTGAGTTATCTGTTCTTATCTGTGCTTATCCAAATGTTTCCCACACTCCGGATATCCCAGATACATGTCTTACCATTTGTTTGTATCTGGATCAGTTGGTCAACACCCATTTGACTTGTTGTAGGCTACCCCTTGTTAGTTTGACATCACTAGACAGTCCCTAGTGCAACCTACAGGGATGTTTCTGCTATTTCCAATAGAGTCACACAGTCTGGGTATGCCCAGACTATAAAGCCTTGTCCTTGAAACTTAAAATACATCTTTTGGTTTTCCATCTGAAGGTCTCCTGCCCATGTGCAGGATCTTTCTTGTCTTCATCAACAGTGCCATTGCTGTTCATATCTGGAATCCATATTTCTGGTCTCTCTCTCATCCTCATGTCTCTGTCCAATCAGGTGTCTGTGCACCTTGTCTTGGGCCATTTCCTACTATCTTCTACAATATTCCCCACCAGTTTTACACTCTCTCTTTATCATCTGCTCTCCAGACTCATGTTTCCACACTTTCCTGCACATCAGAAATGTCAGATTCCCTCCATCAGTACCCAGATATGTTGTTACAATTTCCTTCATTTTCTCTCATCCTATTGGTTCACTCATCATATGACTTTCTCCTTCTTTTCCATTGGACTAAGTATGACTTCACTTTTCCACTACCATATTCATCTTCACAGCATTAACTGTGCATAGCTGCATATGCAGCATTGCTCATCCTTGAAAGGTAGTTCATAGCCTGGTCTGTGCATGATATCCTACAGTATTTAAACCCATGTATATTACCATATTCTCCAGTCTTATTCATTTGTTCTCCTCTCGCTCTAGGCTTGAGTTGGAATTAAGGATACTGCTCTATTACTCTCTCATCTACTCACTTTAGGCTTGACGATTAAGCCTTAAAGCCTTGAACACTGGTCATTGTTGTTGTTGTCTTGCCCTCAAGTGTCATGACTTAAGTCTAGGTCATTACACTTGGATAAGACTACCTACTTGAGTGCAAGACATTGCCTCAGAAGATTCACATTCTATTCACAAAGAAACGATATTCACTCCTCCGAACGATACATCAGAAGAATTGCCCAGAATCAGGTTGAAAGATACTTGATAGTAAGCAATGATGTCGAACCCCTTCAACATGGATGATCTCCGAGATGTATTGATCAACACCATGAAAGAGAACACTAGGAAAGAAGAAGAAACAGTAAAGAAGATCACTGATCCCAGAAAGTGGGACAGAGACAAGAAAAAGTTCCATTTCTGGTGGACAAAGATACATCTATGGGTCTCAGCGCAGACTTGGAAGTCAGACAAAGTCCAAGCCACAGTGGTCTTACTTCATCTTGAAGGGAAAGCTGAACCTTTCGCCCAACTCATGATGTAACGACCTAGACTTTGAGTCGTAACGCTCGAGGGCAAGACAACGAATAACCAGTGTTCAAAGCTTCAAGACTAGTCGTCAAGTCCGAAGCGAGTAGATGAGGATAGAGAGCGGTACCCTTAATTCGCACTCAAGCCTAAGGCGAGGATTGAACAAATGGATAAGACTGCTGTCGTAGGTACTTTACATGGGTTTAAATACTGGAGTTGAATGCGCACAGACCGAGCTATGAACTACCTAAGAAGGATGTGCAATGCTGCATGCATAGGTATGTGCAGTCGAGGCTATACAAGTAAGAAAGGTGGAGTCATACGGTAAGCCAATGGAAAAAAGAAGTGAATCATATGATACGTTAGCCAATGAGGATGATGAAAAAGGATGAAATCATAACACATGATGGAGAAATACCTTGACAAAGAACTAAAGATAAGGAATGAGGCAGGAGACTGTTGGGGAGATGTAGCATGGCCCACATGGGCTAACTTCCAGAGCGAGCTCACAGGATTCTTCCAGATCACAACTCTCAAATACCAGTCATATCAAGAATTGAAAACTCTCTGGCAAGGATCCATGCTCACTGTGGACTTCCTCCAGAAGTTCGATATACTCAAGAGAGAAGCAAAGGTCTTAGACAGAGAGGCTGCACACCTTCTTCGGGTCACTATAAGGTTCTTTACTTATCAGCAGGTTTTCCTCCATTGCAAGATTAACGAAGATGACTATGACGAATTGTACAAGAGGTATAATGATTATGGAAAAACATTGGAAAGGATCCATGAAGAGCAAGGTGCAGCTAGGGCAGCCCAAGGCCCTAAATCCTACCAAGGACAGTACCATCCTTCCCAAGGCCAGAACCAGCCACAGGGACATAGCCTGGTTGTGGAGCTCCTATGGAGATCAGAATGCAGTACGCCAGTAATACCCATGCTTGCTACAACTGTGGAGAAATAGGGCATATTGCCCGAAACTGCAAAAAGCTGAAGAAGGCAAATGTGAGGTCCTCAGATTCAGCCAGGGACAGGTACAGGCAGCTGAAGGAGCCAGTTACACTTCACACAATGCTGCTTATATAACAAGTGAAGCAGAAGCCTACTGGCAAAATAGGATTGCAGTAGAGGCTAAACAGCAGGAGGCTTTAAAAGCCCAGAGATCGTGAACAACAAAGGTGTTCATGATCTAAAGGACTATACTGACGATGATTTTCCTGTATGCACATTAGACTCTATTTTCAGGGTGTCTTTCAGTGAAAGCACAGTGTCCAAAGATGTGCTTAATTCTCCTATGACTAACTGCTCCACAGAGATATCATTGCAATCTTCAAACCCTTCAACCCCACAGCAATTCACAGTAAAAACAAGAATACGATTCAGAACACCCACTGGATGGAACTCAGCAAAAGTTGGTTATTGGACTCTGGTGCATCAAACTTGTTCATGATTTAAACTTTTGCAAATGTAACAATCTCATCCTTCGAGAATTAGCTAATCCATTGATAGTCATGAATGCCAATGGCTCCTTCAGAACTGTTGGCAGCATTACACATCAGGTAACCATCCTATTGGATATCCAAGGACATTGGAATATGCAGATTTCTATGTAACCATCCTGGGAATGCACTCACTCTTCATAGGATATGATTGGCTTGAATGCCACAATTCAGAAATCGATTGGATCAGAAAAGAGCTAACATTTTCTAGGTGTACCAGTCAATGCAAAGTTCACCAATAAGATTGACTTCCGCCATCAATGTTCCAATGAGCAATAGAAGAAGGACTCAAAGAAAAAGTACCTGTTCAATACCATGATTACCTTGATGTCTTTTCACAGAATGAATCAGAATGAATGCCAATCAGAAAACCATGGAATCATGCTATTAATCTCAAATCAGATTTCAAACCAAGAAAAGGTCATGTCATTCCTCTCTCCAATGCTGACATGGAAGAAGTCAGAATGTTTATCAAAAAATAACTCAAAAAAGGATACATTCGACCTTCCAAATCACCTCAAACATCACCTGTGTTCTTTATTCCAAAGAAAGATGGTAAAAAACGAATGGTTATTGATTACCATTACCTCAATGATAGAACCATAAAAAATGCCTACCCATTACCGCTAATCCCTCAGTTAATATATCGACTCAAAGATGCAGACTTTTTCACCACCATGGATCTCTGATGGGGATATAACAATATTCACATCAAGGAAGGAGATGAGTGGAAGGGAGCTTTCATCACTCCTCTCGGTTCTTATGAACCATTGGTAATGTATTTCAAAATGACAAACTCACCTTCTACCTTCCAACAGATGATGAATGATGTCTTTAACAATATGTATACTGTCGTCATCATCTTCATGGATGATTGCAACATCTTCACCAAAGGAAGACTGACAGAAGAATATCAAAAGATCATCAAGGAAGTCCTTCAACGACTATACGAAAACAACCTATATGTCAAACCTGAGAAATATTACTTCAAGCAAAAGAAAGTTGACTTCCTTGGAATGGTCATATCAAAAGAAAGTGTTGAAATGCAAGGATCAAAAGTGGCTGGTGTTCTCGACTGGCCAATCCCAACACAACTCAAACAAGTACATACAAGGTTTCCTTGGTCTCTGCAATTACTATAGGTGTTTCATTGCCAATTTTGCTAATATTGCTAGACCTTTAAATGATCTAACCAAGAAAGATGCACCCTTTACATGGGGACCAAAACAAGAAAACACATTCAACAATCTCAAAGAATGCTTTACCAAGGCACCTCTTCTCACATATCCAGATCAAGAAAAAGAAATGCAAGTAGAAACTGACGCTAGTGACATCGCTACTGGAGGAGTATTGTCAGTAAAAGGAGAAGACAGTTTGTGGAGGCCAACTGCATTTATCTCTCATTCCTTCAACAGCATAGAACAGAATTATCCAATCTATGACAAAGAGCTCTTGGCAGTCATTCGAGCTCTTAAAGAATGGTGCCATTATCTTATAGGAAGAGCATCTTTCAAGATCTGGACAGATCACAAAAATCTCGAATATTGGCGAAGGCCACAAACTCTATCACCTAGACAGGCCTGTTGGCACATACTCCTTCAAGAATTCAACTGTACAATGTGCTATAAGCCAGGAACAACCAATGGAAGAGCAGACGCTCTATCAAGAAGACCAGATCATGGTGTTGTGGTCATGGACCATAACACTTGTCGAGCAGAGCATGTGTCTGTGAGGGAAGGCCACCAGACTTACCTGGGTGGTTGAGATGAGCACAGATGATGGGTGTGAGACAGAAAGACTTGTTCTATTACATCAGGGTGTTACGATTTCATCCTTTCTTCCTCCTTTCATTGGCTAATGTATCATATGATTCTCCTTCCCTTTTTCATTTGCTCATTGTATGACACCACTTTCTTATTCGTACAGCCTCGACTGTGCACGGCTGTGTATACAGCATAGCTCGTCCATACGTAGTAGTTCATAGCTCGGTCTGTGCGCATCTCTCTCCAGTATTTAAACCCATGTAAAGTACCTATGACGATAGTCTTATCCACTTGTTCAATCCTCGCCTTAGGCTTGAGTGCGAATTAAGGGTACCGCTCCCTACCTTCATCTACTCGCTTCAGACTTGACGATTAGTCTTGAAGTCTTGAACACTGGTTATTCGTTGTCTTGCCCTCGAGCGTTACGACTCTAAGTCTAGGTCGTTACACTTGGATAAGACTACCTACTTGAGCGCAAGATGTTGCCTCAGAAGATTTTTACTCTATTCGCGAAGAATCGATATTCGCCTCGATACATCAGAAGACTTGCCCAGAACTAGGTTGGAAGATACTTAGTAGTAAGCAACAATGTCGAACCCCTTCAACATGGATGACCTCCGAGATGCGCTGGTGGACGCTCTCAAAGAGAACGCTAAGAAAGAAGAAGAAACGGTCAAGAAGATCGTGGATCCCGGGAAATGGGACGGTGACAAGAAGAAGTTCCGTCTCTGGTGGACAAAGATACGACTCTGGGTTTCAGCTCAAAATTGGAAATCAGACAAGGTACTGGCAACAGCGGTCTTACTCCGTCTCGAAGGAAGGGCAGAACCTTTCGCCCAGTTGACAATGGAGAAGTACCTCGAGTTGGAAATAAAGAAGAGGAAAGACTCCAATGATCTTCTAGGAGACGACGCTTGGCCCGATTGGCCTGACTTTTAGAAAGAAGTCACCAACTTTTTCCAGATTTCGACTCTCGAATATCAGTCGTATCAGGAGTTAAAAGCCCTCCGGCAGGGATCTATGCTTACATCGGACTTCCTCCAGAAGTTCGATATACTCAAACGAGAAGCAAAAGTCTCAGAAGGAGAAGTGGTGCACCTGCTCAAACAAGCCGTTAGATTCGCCATGTATCAGCAGGTTTCTCTTCACTGCGACATTGACGATGACGATTACGAAGAACTCTATAAACGATACGATATCTATGGAAAAACGTTGGAAAGGATCCACGAGGAACGAGGAGCAGCAAGGGCGGCTCAAACCCCTAAGCCTTACCGAGGACAATATTGTCCTTCCCAGGGTCAGCCAGGGCAGAGCCAACCACGGTTCACTCCCACAGGATTGCAGCCGGGCCGCGGAGCCCCAATGGAGATAGGAATGCAGTACGCCGGTGATACCCGTACATGCTACAACTGCGGAGAAGTAGGGCACATCGCTCGAAATTGCAAAAAGCCGAAGAAGACCAACACGAGGTCTTCGGAACTCGCACCGGTTCAACCGCAAACGGCGACAGGAGGGGGGTACGCCTCCCACAATGCCGTTTATGTAACAGCTGAAGCCGAGGCTTATTGGCGAGACAAGTTGGCAGTTGAGGCCAAACAACAAGAGGCTTTAAAAGGCCAACGATCTTGAACGAAGAGGGTGTTCACGATCTCGTAGAATATACTGACAATGATTTTCCTGTATGCACGATAGGCTCTATTTTCGGGGCGTCTTCTAGAGGAAGCGCGGCGTCCAAAGACGTGCTTAATTCCCCTATGACCAATTGCTCCACAGAAATATCGTCACAATCCCTCAATACCCAAAAACAATTCACTCTCCAAACAAGCCTCCGATTCAAGACCACTGATGGATGGAAATCGGCGGACTTATATGCTTTACTAGATTCAGGAGCTTCTAATTCTTTCATCGATCTTGACTTTTGCAGACATCATAATCTTATTTTGGACAAACTAACGACACCGATTATAGTGACTAATGCGGATGGCTCCGAAGGAGCAATAGGAAGAATCACGCATCAAGTCACGGTGTTATTTGACATTCAAGGACATTCCGAATATGCCGACTTCTATGTCACCGTTTTAGGAACGCACTCACTTTTCATAGGATATGATTGGCTAGAACGCCATAATCTCAAAATTGACTGGGTAAAAAGAGAACTAACGTTTTCTAGATGCACTAATCAATGTAAGTTCCGACAAAAAGATCGACTACCAGCCTCTATGTTCCAACGAGCCATTGAAGAAGGGCTAAAAGAGAAAGTACCGGTTCAATATCACGATTACCTTGATGTCTTTTCACAGAACGAATCGGAACGAATGCCAATCCGAAAACCATGGGATCACGCCATTGATCTCAAACCCGACTTTGAACCAAGGAAGGGTAGAATCATTCCCTTATCTGACCCCGATATGGAAGAAGTTAGAATGTTCATCGAAAAAGAACTCAAGAAAGGTTATATACGACCCTCCAAATCCCCTCAAACATCACCCATATTCTTCATTCCAAAGAAAGATGGTAAAAAACGAATGGTCATTGATTATCGTTATCTTAATGATGGAACCATCAAGAACGCTTACCCTTTACCGCTAATCCCTCAGCTCATAGATCGACTTAAGGGTGCCGACCTCTTCACCACCATGGATCTCCGATGGGGATACAACAATATCCGGATCAAAGAAGGTGATGAATGGAAAGGAGCCTTCGTTACTCCTCTCGGTTCCTATGAACCATTGGTAATGTACTTTGGGATGACTAATTCACCATCTACATTCCAACAGATGATGAATGACATCTTTAATGACATGTACACAGTCGTCATCATCTTCATGGACGATTGTAATATTTTCACCAAAGGAAGACCAACAGAAGAACATCGAAGGATCGTCAAAGAAGTTCTTCAACGTCTACGAGAAAACGACCTCTACGTCAAACCTGAGAAATGTCACTTCGAGCAAAAGAAGGTAGACTTTCTAGGAATGGTCGTATCAAAAGAAGGCGTGGAAATGCAGAAATCAAAGGTGGCAGGAGTCCTTGATTGGCCAACACCAATGAGACTCAAACAAGTGCAAGGCTTCCTTGGCCTTTGCAATTATTACCGACGTTTCATTGCTAATTTTGCTAACATCGCTAGGCCATTAAACAATCTCACCAAAAAAGACACACCCTTCGAATGGGGACCAAAACAAGAAAAAGCATTCAACGACCTTAAAGAATGCTTTACCAAGGCACCGCTCCTCGCATACCCTGACCAAGACAAAGAAATGCGAGTAGAAACAGATGCTAGTGACATCGCAACAGGAGGAGTTCTATCTGTAAAAGGAGAAGACAGTTTGTGGCGACCAACAGCATTCATCTCTCATTCCTTTGATAGCGCAGAATGGAATTATCCGATCTATGACAAAGAACTCTTGGCAGTCATTCGAGCTCTCAAAGAATGGCGCCATTACCTTATTGGGAGAGTTTCTTTCGAGATCTGGACGGATCATAAGAATCTCGAATATTGGCGCAAGCCACAAACCTTATCCCCCAGACAAGCACGATGGCATGCACTCCTTCAAGAATTCAACTATACGATGTGCTATAAGCCAGGAACAATGAATGGTCGGGCAGATGCCCTATCGCGAAGACCAGATCACGGTGATGCGGTAATAGATCATAACACTAACATCACCATATTTCCAGAAATCAATAATATTTCTCTATCCTCTTCCTTTTACGATGAACTAATCTCCGAATCACAGAAGATTTCAGGGGACGTAGAAGGTTTTACCTTCAATGACGAGGAAAAAATATTCAAAAATAACTCTGGAAAACCTTCGTTCCTCTTTCTCTTCGCACGAAACTTCTAAACATTTGTCATGACAATCCTATTGCAGGCCACCCTCAGGCTGGTCAGGCACGCACAATTCATCTCCTTTCACGATACTTCACATGGCCCGGTATCACTAAAGATGCCAAACTTTACGTAGATTCTTGCCAGACGTGCGCCCTCACAAAGGGTAAGCAAAAGGCACCGGCAGGAAAACGTTTACCTCTTCCCATCCCTGAACACCCATGGGAAGACATTTCTGTTGACTTCATTACCGGACTTCCGCTTTCATCCTCATATGACTCAATTTGTGTTGTTGTGGACAGATTCTCCAAGGAAGTAGTTTTTGTCCCATGCATTAAAACCACATCTTCCAAAGACTTAGCTCGTATTTTCAGAGACAATGTTTGGTGTATTCACGGACTTCCCCGTACCATAGTTTCAGATCGCGGACCACAATTTGTTTCAGACTTCACCTCCGAACTTTGTAAACTCCTCGGGATTGAACAATGGCTCTCCACGGCATATCACCCTCAAACCGACGGACAAACCGAAAGGATCAATCGAGATCTAGAACAATATCTCCGTGCTTACATGGCAAAAAAGCAGGACACCTGGGCAGAATGGATCAAATTAGCCCAATTTCAGCATAATAACGCCCTTACTTCCGCCACCAGCACTATCCCTTTCGCTATCACCCAAAACTATCATCCCCGTTTAGGTTTTGAAGGAAATGCCAAAAACGCCGCTGGAGAATTTGGCAAAGAAGCAGAAGAAGCTCATGCGGAAATTAAGGAAGCCCTCGAGGCATCCCAAAAAAGAATGAAACGTTCCGCGGAGCAAAAAAGAAGCGAAGCACCGGATTATGCGACCGGCGATCAAGTATGGCTATCCACGGAACATCTCAAACTCCCGTACACCGCACGGAAATTAACCCAAAAATGGATCAGACCTTACACTATCACAAAAGTCCTACCAAATGCAGTCACTTTACGCCTCCCCAAATCTATTCACATCCATCCAATGGTCAACGTTTCCCGTGTCAAACCTTATCGAGATGTCCTCGAAGGACAACC
>JBBPSU010000100.1:0-24083 GCA_038093755.1 Tylopilus microsporus | reverse complement strand
CTACACCGTGACCGCGCATATATGGACGTTGCGGCCTTCCCGAACCCCGAGAGTTGTATGGTTCATCGGCTCGTGCAGCCAGTGTACCAGAGGAAACGTTTGCAGACGGAGGGGTATCTGTTTCATGCACTAGGTGGGCGGCCCATCAACGCAATCGGAGGCACAAAAACGTTTGCGACGGCGTCGAAAAGAATTGGAGATGAAAGGGAAATGATGGTACAACGACTCACCGTGACGGCGCATGCCCCGCGACATTGAAACGACTCTAAACGCGACCGTTAGCTAGCCTACTAGTAGGACGCGCCTGAGAGGCCCAACCCACTCCACAATGTAGACTGGCTCACGACCTGAACTCACCACAGCGACAAGACAAGTTAAATCAAGTCAGTGAGGCGAGCCTGGGACAGTTACTAGTAGTGCAGTAGTGACTGCCGTCCGTAGTGGAACGGTCACGACGCCCATTCAAGCTCCGCCTCTCACCTTGACCAAACCTGCTATCATGTCACGCTGCGAACCCCCGCAGGATGTCTATTCCCGCCTTTTGATGCGCAAGGACCCCAGTCGCGGATACCCTCTTTATACCCCCGAGCCAGATGAAAGTCTGCCTCCTTCTTATCGAGCGCAGGGACTCGGAATTGGAGATCTGGGTGTCATTGCAGAAGATGGTGGTTTCGACTTTTTGTTCAACTTATGTCTCCCTGCAGATCACGAGTTCAATCAAGTCCACGGTGTTCCTGAGACTTTCAAAAGAATCGATCTGCGCGTTGGTGAAGGGTATGACCATCAAGATGTGCGGATCATCAGCAATGCCGATCGAGATGGCCAGGTTCTTTCGACGTGTTCCACTAGACAGATCGAGCTGGGAGGCACAGCGGAGGGGCAAACCATGTATGAAACAACCTCGCGTCCCTCTCTTTTGTTGATTTGTTCCCTTTAGTGCACCTTCTGCAGGTGCCGGTCTTGGTCTCCATTTTAGTACCACTGCAGCTGAAGGCGCCGTGCTCGTGCTTCCAGATGGCACGGAGAAGCGTGATCTGAAAAATGGGCACCACAAGCTTCTATCAGAGGCCAAGAAAAATGGGCGGTCCTGGTACCAATTCGTATTTTCTAATCTTGGTCGAGTCACAAGTAACGACAGTCTCTATCTCATTACTGGCTATCATAAAACGAGCTCCTGGTGTCTTGCTTCCTTCTCTCAAGAAGCAGGGAGTGCGTCCTTGTCCCTCACACTCAGAGCTCAACCGTTCTCTGGGGCTGATCTTACTGGATCTTATAAATGGGAGGTGTCGAATTCCGTGGTTGGCCGAGTTGGCCCTTGCAGCGGATATGACAAGGCACGTCGGAATCAAGCAGTGTTTATTCGGGGATTCAAGATAGGAATTCGTGAAGGTCTTTTGGCTGCTCTTCGTGGGGAGATCAAGGTGACCTCAGAACCTCCCACAAAGACCAACCCCTCTCGTCCTTGGAATTCTCAATCGTCTGCATTGGCAGCGAGCTCCAAAGGCACTCTATCATCACGTCCCTACAGAAGGATCCTCTCATCCGACTCAGTCCAGGATCGCCATCATGATGGGTATGCTGGGCATACACTTGGTGACGGGTTAACTATGGATGTCGATCAAGAAGGATATCCAGATATTTCGCTCCATCATATTCCCGATTCAATGTCGAAAGTAACACTTGAGAACTTCACAATGGTGAAGCACTCTAATTCCTTTCCTTTTTTCCATAGACGTTGCAACCCTCCGATATAATAAACAAGTTCCTGCTGGACAAGGTTTGTCACGGTCTCACCATAATTCTTTCGGTCTATACTTATCACTGGTCAAGTTTCCTGCTGCAGATCTGGCCATTACTCATGACAGTCAATGGATAGAGTTACCAATTGGCTTCGAGGTTAGTTGTCCAGTATTATACATATTGGGATATACTAAAGCATTAAACCCACCTTACCGACTTGAAGGAGTGTGGGGACTCGGAATACACTAGTAAGCTTATTGAGTGTGTTTGTGAAAGGTTTACACCAGTCTACGATGCTCTTGATGGTTTGCTTCCTTTAATTACATCCATTGGGCAGGAGTTAACTCTGCTTTCAAGGCATAGCATATCTTCAGCCAAAGGACATTCAAGTTGCTGTAGTGCCAGCGAGTGGTAATACGCCAGTTGGTGCAGACATTGGCCAGTCCTCCATAGAGACATTGCGGACTTTGACACATGATCCAGAAATTGTGCGTGCATTCTTGCTCATTCGCCAAGCATCACACATACACCCATCTTATCAGCAGGTTCAACGACTCAACACGCTCGATATTGTTGGAGCATCCCGGGGAACACTGGGCTCATCTGACCCTCCATCGTATCAAGATCAACAAGTTTGTACTCCTAATGTGTTGATCGTTGGGGAGTCGGGGGTCGGGAAAACATCCGTCGTCAACCTCATTGCTGGGGAGAACATCGCGGATGTATTTTCCAGCGCAAGCGGATGTACGATGGAAGCTATGTCATACGACGTCGTCCTCGCCGACAAGAAGGGACGCGGTCACCATGTCCGTATATTCGACACCGTCGGGCTGAACGAACCCAGCCTGAGCAAAAACGACTACCTGACCGCCATCGAGAAAGCCAACGTGCTGATCAACCAGCTCTTGCGCACGGGTGGCATCCGCCTCCTCCTGTTCTGCATCCGCGGCGGCAGGATCACCTCCGTCACGCAAAGCAACTATCGTCTCTTCTGCGACATCCTGTGCCAGAACAAAGTTCCCGTGGCCTTCGTCGTCACCGGGATGGAGAACGAGCATCCGATGGAGGGTTGGTGGAGCCGGAACGCTGCGACGTTCGAGAGGTCCAATCTTTCCTGCACCTCGCACGTTTGCGTCACGGCGACGCCGGGGTTGAACAACATCTACGCCAAACAATATCAGGCCTCGCAGGTCGCGATCCGTAGCATGCTTTTGGATCACATGTCCAGGACCTCGTGGAAGCCCGAGCGTACAGGCTGATTCAATCATCTGGCAGGCAAGCTACTGAGATCGGTCGACAAGCTCAAGGGTCGCAAGTGGCATCTCCCGATGCGCTCAAAGGCATTGACGGTGGAAGAGCTGGCGCGACACCTCGAAGATAAGTGTAACTTTGCCTCGGAGGAAGCGGTCGAATTGGCTAGTAAAATTTGGGCCAAACGTATGGAGCTGAACGAGGCTGACACTGGCAATGTGAAGGGTGATGACCTGGATTGATCTTCCGTTTTAATTTCCATCAGAGCGAACGTGTACATACTTCGAGCAAGCACTTGATACTGGTAGACCATTTATCCTTTCACATATTCACAAGTTATCTGTGAGTCCGACAATGTGAAGGCGGATGTGTTTTTTTTTAATTGTATACTGCGAATAATCATTTCCATATATGCTTCTCATACCCTGACATCTCACATGTTTCCTGTATATGCTTTTCAGCTGTCCATGCAAAAAGTAGATCGCACTGATCCCCCGACTGAGTTGGGGAAAAGTGCCCGCCCTGCTCCTTGCACCACAGAGTAACGCGTCGCTGACATTTGCTGTCCATTTCACTGCAATGTACTCACTGGCACCCAAACCCCAGGCTTTCGACTGGTTCCGTCGGAACCTATATGCGAGTGAGGGCAAACTGGGCCTGAAACTTGGAAATCTAACTGAAGATGTCCGTCTTGGTGACGTGTAACACCTTCGCTTGTGCGTCGTTCGTCTTCATTTGTGTAAGGGACTTCAGACACGTGCTTCTGCACAAGCAGGCTTCATAGCGCCAAGCTCGAGAGCATGGGACACGAGCTAGCTGTTGATGAATCACCCTCAGTGTCGCTTTGACCTCCACTTTTGGGCTGAAGATAGGCCCGGGAAGTATCCGTAGGATTGGGAGGACGAGCCAGGGTGGTCTTGCCATGTGGAAAATTGTGGTATTGAGATTTTCAGCAAGATGGCAGACACGAGACCGCGACATACAAGTCAATTCGGAGACTACTCAATGGTCACTCTGAACCGCTTTTGGACGGAAGAGATATTGTCCAATACCCCACCTGTTGTAGTATAAGTTGATGTTCGACACCCGTGAAGGAAGAAACGTACTCTTGACCACCGTGCATGTTGAACAGTTCAGAATACGCCATGTAAAATACCCGGAACCTAATAGGAGGTAATGTCAATTGTTCGGAGAGCATAGTTACAGGTATTGGTTTTACCGATTGAACATTTTTCGGCCCTCTTCTGCACGGAAACCCTTGCTCAGGGCGTCCTTCTCCAATTCTGACATACCTTGCTGAGCGTTACGATCTTGTCTGCGAAGCCAGTCTTCTAGGGTGCGGGAATAATGCTGCCCACTGAGATATCAGCTATTGATCAATGTCATATCCGATTGAAAGTAGGTCTAGCAGAGTTAGAGAAACTTTTCAGAGAAGGATGGAATGATACTGACCAGGAGATCGTGGGGTGGCATGATGCCACCTAATTTCCAATGGTATCAGTGCCAGTATAGTGGAAGACGCAAGATTGAATTACCCAAGAAGAACATTTGCGCCATCCATCCATCATTTTCCTCGAAATGGTAGGGCGTTGTCTTGTGACAAAATAAATGCACAAAGAGAAGCGGTCCGGGATCGTCTGAGCTTCCAGAGGACGGCAACGGACGCAGCCACGAAGCGACTTTACGCAAGAGACGTTCGTGATATTTCATTTGTTCGAACATCTGATAAAGGTGTGAAGAGCTATGATTTGGAAGAGGAAGTACGTACCTCGACGGAGAGAATCCAGTCGAATCGAACGGAACGATCAAAGTGAAAATCGTTTACATCGCCGGTGATAACCTGCATCGCGATGGGTGCACATTTAGCCACGAATGGGAGAGACGCTACCTCGATGTCGGAAAGATTTTTCGCCTTTGCTACGCCGTCGATGTGCATTTTTTGTGTATCAGAGTTAGACAAACCAACGATGCGTGATCTAGGGTGTTTCTAGAGGGCATGTGTGGGGCCCGTTGCGTTTGAATCAGAGAGGAAGTGGACCAACCTGTGCCAGATATACAATGAGACTGCCCCACCCTATTTGCGGGAGTCAGAAAAGCACGCTGAAGAATACAAGAAAGGGACATACCACATCCGAGATCAAGAATGTACATGCCGTCTTTGAGCTGTGCTGTCCGACAGTAGCTCCCAAGCATGAGTAAGTCTGCTTCTTCGAGTGACTCGTTTCCCTGGGGATACAAACATGCAGAATATTTGCGTATGGACCCAAGCAGGACAAGATGACACCTAGGTTATTTAGAACCGCATACACGCGCGGAGGAAATGGATAACACCTCGTAGTGCTGTTCGTCCTTGTGGGTAATGTCGGCGATGTGTTCTCGGGCACGGATGGCTTGGATCCAGCTCATCTTGGCGGCATGGTTAGTTTCAAAAGAGCCGAGGGCAAAGTGCGCGAATGCCCCAACGAAGAACAGAGTCTGGTATGAACCCCTGCAGCGGAGTGGTGTGAGTGGGCGGGTGGAATGGAGAGAATATACCTTGCCGATGAGGCCGTACACGTACGCGTCCATGGCAAGAGACCACCATCGCCGACTCGGAGGTCCGAATAGCGATCTCGGCAAAAACATACGTGTGAATTGTTTACCAAATGTGAGCATGTCGTTTTTCTCGGCCAAGTGTGTTTTCTCTGCATGTCACTCCTCCGACATACGACCCGCGGAATTCTTCACTCGACCATCGACCGCTATAGCACGATCAGACTCTTCTTCCTCCACAACGCCCACCAGCAAAACAATCTATGCAATGCATTCAGGTTCAATCATTCCGACACGAAGCAAGGCGTCGCCTCTCATCCCACAAACAAGCCGAGCCTTGACCAAAAGCCAGCTGAACCTCACTCTCATTTACCCCCCTTGAATCTAGACAACTACCCTCGCCTATACCGCCGTTTAGCTCTCTCCCTCTCTCACCTACACCGACCCACCAGAGACGACTTTCTCAAGGTCGCAAATGGCTTCTGGCAACGCCTCCGAATACGCTTCAAATGGTTTACAATCAGGTCGTTCCGCAAATTCAATGCAGATGACATATCTGCTTTCATTACCTGGTTTCTCATGAGCCAAACACTCTGGATTTTGGTCGGAACGTAAGAGCAGTTGTCTGTACAATCTCCCAAAGCTCACGTCATCCCAGGACCACATTCTTTTCCGTCGTCTTTGCCACTGCTAATAGTCTGAGACTACAAGGTCACCGTCTCTATATGCACCGCTTCAAGTCCTAACGATTCTCTTTTTAGAATATGTCGCCAAAGCCATCAGCGATTATTTAACCGGCGAAACAGGCGTCACTGTCATCTTCGAGTCTGCCATCGTACCCAAGTGGAAGGACTCTCGCATATCCTTCAAGAATGTCTACATTTCACGCCGTCCTCAGAACGCCAAGTCCAAAAACCAAAAGAGAAACCCCCTCGGACATAAGGCGGCCCTCGCGTACGACGTGAGCAACCACCCGGCATACCACTATACTATCGAAGAAGATGAGGAGGCCGCGCCAAGTCGCGCCGATGATAACACCAATTATTCCATGTTCGATCTCAGCATTGACTCCATCGATGTCACTCTTTCTTTGAAACGTTGGTTAGATGGCAAGGGACTCGTCGAAGATGCGGTCGTCAAGGGTGTTCGCGGTGTTTTGGGTGAGTAGGTGGTATCCAGACATATCTACAACATTAAATCATGATTATATATCAGATAGACGGTCTGTTTTCTGGGATCCAGAGAATCCCTTAGATCCTGCCGCTTTTCGAAGCGTTGCTCGTCCTGGTGACTTTGAACTACATTCACTCCAATTGGAAGACGTACTGGTCACAGTATATCAACCAGGCAACTTTCGACCCTACACTGCTTCCATCTTCCGAGCCGATATACGGACTCTGCGCAAGCAGTGGTTATTCTATGATTTCCTACACGCAGAGAACGTTGTGGGACAGTTCGACAATTGCTTGTTCAGTTTGCACAAGCCTCAGAGTATTGGGCGAACTACCGAACAGGACATTCAGGATGGAAAGTGGTCGAGGATGGTGAATATACAAATCCTTGACACCGACGATGATTCTGAGACAATCCACAGACCAGGTTTCGCATTGATGGCGTGAACATCGATCACATGCGGAACTCGACCACCGACCCCACCGGACCGCTGTCTTGGATCACATCTGGAAAAGTTGATGCGGTTCTTGATATCAAATTCCCTCGCGAACCTGAGGATGAGTACCCGTTCAATGCCCTCCTAGAGGAGTTGGCGGATGCCATATCGACGGCAGCATCAACGTCACTCAACCTAGATCGTATTCCCGGCCAAAAGGAGCTTGCCAAGCCTCCGATAGTCGCACCCACCACCGACCTGGATCAAGAAGAACCCGACAAGCCAAGGGTAGTCATCGATGTAGACTTGCGTTTTAGAGACGTGAAGGCTGCAGTCCCACTCTTCACTCAGAATCTATCCTATGTGAACAATGCGTTGATTCGACCCATCGTGGCATTCATGAAGTGGGCGAGCTGAACCAATTTCCGTGTGATATACTAATGTACTCACTCTGTAGTGCACATCACACCCTTGTGCCAATCCACTGCAGGGTAGTCAAAGATGTGAATGATTTTGACGGTGCTTGGACTGTGAGTTACCTTCATACCCACTTTTTGTCTCGCCTGACGGCTTTTCTGCAGATGTGGGAAAGTAAGTCGTACTCAGTTTCTATGGTCCCGTGTCACTCATCGTGAAAATTCCCCAGCCGGACTGATGGACGAAATCTCACAAAAGGTTCCCAGTTTTGTCCAGATGAAATTCGTCAGCAATAGTGCTCACCCTCTTTTCCGTAGGTCTACGATGCCCTCGCATATCACGTCTCTCAGGTCAATATGAATCGACGGGTGAAGGCGGTCGGTGTATGGAGTCTGCAGATGACTGCCAGCACGATCCTCTCCGCGCTCAGAAATATCGTCGATCCTATGGCCTCCCGGCTGAGAGAGGTGTACTATGTAGACGGGATCCCGTACGATGCTCTCCTTCTTTGCAGCCCATAGAGCATTGATTTCACTGTTGGCTTCCGCAACCTTGTCACTAGAACGAGACGGTGAAAAGTATTCTATTGGTGGAATAGTGGTTTATATTAAAACAGAGGATCGCCATGCAATCGGTTGTTGGTGACACTCATGTACCCACTGCTCAATCTTAAGACCAGGCACGGGGTTTAAATTGATTTGGCCTTCGTGGATTGTGGAGAGCAATGGATGGTCGTTTTGAAGCTGCAGTGATGTTCGTGTTTGTCGCGATTTTGGCTCAGGGAAGATTCAACTCGTCACGGTTGTCCTCTTGACCTGCCAATCGTTTGCATAGACAAGTGGGTACATGTTTGTAATATTCTCTTGTTTGACGAAACTACTAGGTAGGGACGGACTCTAACCAAACGCGGCGCTTCATCCTGCTGTGAGTTCTATAACGTCCCAAGTCAGTTCAGTGACTTACTCGATAGGCATAGTTGTAACCTAGTAGGCACAAAACGCAAGATCTCATACAACTAACATGTCATATCAGGTTTTTAATATTTGCCTATGAGTCAGACGATTGATGGGCCAAGGATGTTCTTGCATCACAAAATTTGCGTAAATGTGATGTGATATATCATGCCAGGTCACGGTACTGTCAAACCAGCGTTCATGCGACATCCTTATCATGCCGTGTACACTATGGAGGCTAGCAAAATCCGGTGAGTAGCATCAGGGTATATCTAGCTCGGTAGGGTAGTACTAGTACCTCACTAGATATGCCCCGGGCCTACTCTTGATATTTGCATACATATAACTCTGGGTAACGGTCTAAGCGGCGGCGGGCGGTCGCATCGTTTACGACAAATCCTATTTTACCATAGACTGCTTTACTTTATTACCACGACGGAGGATCCGCGCCCCTCACAGCCACAATTCTCCTCCCGCCAAAGTGATCTAGGTATGTACTAACGTGTCCCTCGAGTTCAAACGGCTCCAAGCTTCAACTCGGGATTGTATTCAGTACTTGATAGCAACCACGGCAGTAAGAGGAGGATACGACAAAACATAAGGCATCAGGTACGTAATACAGGGTTGTGGTGTTAGCAGTGTCCGTAAGCAGCAACCTGCTTCAGAGAGTTCACGAAGCAAAATGAATGCGAAGCATCATATTATCAGCGTTCCATAGCTAATAGCCCTTCTCAGAGCACATCCAGTACGCGTACGCTGGACACCAGCCTATTCAGCACCGTCGGCGTAACCTCTTGCAACTTGACCGTGATGAGCGTCTCCGTAGCAACCCTCTTGTGTGCTACAATCTTGCCAGGATTCTGGGCGAGCAACAGCGCACCAAACGGTTGTTTCAGTCGCACAATCATTTGAAGAGCTCGCTTCCGTTTGTCTTCCTCCAATAGAGTGGAAGGGGGCATGAGAGATCCTGCGTCGCTGGTAGGTGCGGCGGTCAGTCCGCCAAACGGCAGGGCAACCTGAAACCGAAACCCGAAATGGTTCGTTCGGTTTCTCGGGGGTGCAGCGGGGATAGCTGAAGGACCGGCTGACGAAGAGGGTTCTCCTGGCGAAATACCGTCATTGCTCTCCTCAGGTATTGTCTCGATGCCATTGCCGACGGGCTGTCGGTCAAGGAGAAAGTCGATCCATGGGTGAACAAGGTATAGAGGACTGCATCGGGAAACGTCTTCTTCGGTCTCAATCTCTACGACCCCAAGCGCTTCCGTCTGTGCACGGAATACACGGTTCCGAGTGATGGACAAAGCGCCGAGTTTGAAAATGAGGCACGGAAGCTTCAGCCGTTGCCCCACAAAGAGCGGCAATGGAAGGTCTTGCAGCTGCTCGTACAACTGCATGACGAAAGCAGAATTAAGTAACGAGGCGCGAGGGGCGGTGGTCATCTCCATCGCGGTAGTTGCAATGGCAGATGGAATATGGAGGGGTAGGAGCTCCTTAAACACTGTGATACTGGCCGGGAGGCAGCTGTTGAAGCTCCCAGATCCGCCTGTCCATGCAAGAATGCCCGTGTCTCCAGAGCTTGTCAGTAGCTGTGCCAAGAGTCGCCCGAGGGATCGGTCTCCCTCCCCATACACAACTAGCAGAGACACTGAGAATATCCCGAGCAAAGAGTATGCTGCATCCTCGACGAAGGTCGTCTGTCGTGTCGAGGCCAGACAAAGCTTTTCCCGAATATCATCCAGACCAGGTTGGATTGCCGTCAAGGCTCGTGCCGAGACTCGTGTTGCTTCCTCCATCTCCAAGATGATCTCGGGCGACTCCTTGTGGTTGGGAATGTCAAGATTCAGGTATGGTTTCCAGTCCTTGGTATAGAACCGGACGACATTCGATGCGTGATATTCCTGGAATGTCCACGCCCGGGTGTTCCAGATACTCCTCATCAGGTCACCCCGTCGCGCTGGAGAAAGGACATCGAGGAGGAATACGACTGTCAAGGCCGCACTCTGGTACCATTTGAACATGGCAACCAGGGCTTCCTGGAGGACGCCGTGATCTGCTTTATTGATACAGCAAGTATCACTCCATGCCCAATGCAACCCGGCATCCCGAACGATCTTGCAGAACATCTTCAGTTTGTGGTGGGTGGGAGATTCCTCGAGATCATGTACCACGACGCGCATGACCTGCTCAAACAGAGGTTCGTTGGCTTCCCACTTGTGCGAGAACATCCCATAACGATAGTACTCTTGCACGTCTTGTTCGATGCGGACATTGTCGATATGGGTTCTCATGGAGGAGATCAATTGATTGAAGACGGGAGAGGACTCGATTGCTGCAGCCTGGTCGGATTTGTCGAAAAGTCGGCCAGAGAAGGTGTTGATGAGCACACATGGTGAGTCGCGGATGGCGTCCTGAACAGCCTTTCTGATAGTAGCTCTCGTTTCTGCCGTGCCAACATAATTGCCACGAAGCGCTGAGAGGCAAGTCAGTTATGCAAACTTCAATACAACGTCAACACGATACCGCGAATCTCTTCATCACGTGACTCTGAGATACGGAGGAGCATCGCCTCTAATGCGTGGACGGCACCTTGATAGTCCCTGGCCTCGTGTAATGCCGCATGCTTCCGCTCGTAGCCCCAGGGTGACGATGGGTCTATCTCGATTACCTGGCGAATATATATTGGCAAGAGCAAGCGTACAGAAGACAATGTAGTGCACCTTGTTCGCATCGCTTAATGCCTCTGCGCACAACCCTTGCGCCACGTACACTTTGCTGCGTTTGACGAGTAAACCTTGTGGCACGGGAGGCAGCAGAGACAGAGCCATGGAGTAATACAAGACGGCGTTGTCGTGTCGTTTGCCGCTCGTCGCCGCATCGCCACGATTTTCCAATGTTTGCATACAACGACGTTTGAACTCTAAATACAACAATCAAATCAGCGACACTAAGACGTTGTGCGAGACCACACACACCAATAACCCATCCCACCCGCTCATCAAGAACATACTCCCCGACCACAAACTCATCCAACATGTGGCGCAAACACTTACTAGCGTCCAAGACGCAGTCGATTGTTTCGAGATGTTCACAAATGACCTGGAAGACCGCGAATCTCGAAATGACCAACTCAAACACAATTCAGAGTCACGCCTATGAAGCGCCAAATTGGAAAAATGAGACTCACACTGGCCGAAGAACGCAAGGCATCTTCCCACGAATCATGAGCGAGTCTTGCTTTTGCCCATTCTCTCAGAAGTGGTGTGATGGTAGGGTGAGATGCCGGTATGTTACTATCTCCCACTGGGTCGTGTATGACATTGGGTGCGGAGAGACACTGCACAGCGAAGTCTGCAGAGAAGCTTCGAATGCGCAGGATACAGACGGATAGTGTACAGACTCACGAGAAACCCACTTCGTAATTGGTTCGCTCATGTAGATCTCCTCATCATAAGTGTTTACCATTTTGAGAAGTGATTCACTTGCATCCTTTTCATGACCGGCTGCCAACAGGGCTTCACAAAGACGTAACCGAACTGTAATGTGAAGATTGTCGAATTTCCAGCCGGACATCTACCAAGGACGAGGGTAAGCAACCTTGACACGTTGCACTAGACCCATTGGGGTACTTGCCAATAGGACCACGGATGGTAGTGGTTGAAAATCGTGCAGCACTTGTGCGCTTGCGCGTTCGAATGATTGTATCGCGTCTTCATAGTTTCCGCGTTGCACATGTATGTTCCCCACGAGTAGATGCATGTAACCCTTTGAGAGACATAAGTCATCACATCTGTCGGGCGAGAGCGTGTTACAAACATGCCTGGATCGTATTGAACGAGTCGGAAGGAACTGCGGCGATGAGGTCGTCCATGCGGGAGATCGCATCGAGGTGCTCTCCAGCGATAAATACGACGATAGCCTAGTGGCCATGAATGGTTGAGGGCAAGCGACGTCTAGATATACGTACCTTGAGGATGAGAAGGAGAGTAACATGAGTTGAATGAAAGTGCTCGAAAGCGATGTCGCATGCCCGATATGCCTTGTCCCTTTCGCCTTTGCCAAGATGTGCAAGGCTCTTTGCGATGTAAGCAATGATGGATGGTTGAATTTGGATTGCCTTGGTGTGAGGTAGTGTCAGTGGCAGCGTGTATGAGAGGAAAGTAAAAAGCACCGTGTTGGCATCGACGAGGGCGGTATCCGAGTGTCCCAAGCGAGCGCGTATGAGAGCGCGAGCGGCGAGCAGATGGTGGTTCGGATGCCGCGATATGGCAGTGGTCAGCAATGCCTCTGCATCGTCGAGTTGATTGAGCCTCCAAGTATCAAAGATGGTGCGGTCAATCTGAGTATCGACATCCTGGAGGGTTGAGTGGCAAGAACGGACTCCGAGTGAACGCTGAGCGGAAAGACTCAGACACGCGGTCCGTCAACAGGACACGGTACTCACGGTGCCGTGAGATAGACTTCCGATGACGATCTTCCCAGTTTTGTCAGCGATCGCGAGGGAGTTATTCCTGGAGGATAACGCGATGGGACATATTTCTCCAGGCCGTTCGACAACACCGAGTTGTGAATGAGGCGATGTGTCCCAGAGCGTGACGGCACATCCGGATGAGTATGCGATAAATTTGCCATTTTTTGGTATAGCAATGGACGAATGCCAATTGCTCTTGAAAACGGGCCATTGCGAGACAGTCGAACCAGTGAATGCGTCAAATCGCTTGATTTTGTCGTCGGAGACGACAAAAATGTGGTTCTTGAACCAGACGAGGCCACGGTTGTAGTCTGAGGTGACCTTCACCGGGATGTCGAGGAGTAAACGGCCATCGTTGCTGTCCCAGAGGTGGACATATCCATTCTGCCAGTGAGTCGCCGTTGCGATTCGATCTCCGTCGGGTGAGTACTTGGCCGCAATCACCCAATCTTTGTGTGTGAGTGTTTTCTCTTTCTCACGTTCCAAATTGTGGCTGTGGTCCCAGACCCCGAGACGATTCTGGCCGAGTCTGCAGCGAAATCGACCGCCCGGATGCTCCAGGGTTCCTCCTTCTCCCAGACTGTTTGAACTGTTTGAATTTCGAATGTATTGGCGTCCCACACGTGCACGTAGCCCCGCTTTGTCCCTCCCGCTAGCCATCTTCCATCCTTTGACACAGCGAAACAGAGGACACCCACTTCCAGCGTCGCTACGTGTTGCCCGTCTTGCACTCGCCACACTTCAGCACCGTCGAGACCACCGCTGAAGAGGTGTTCGCCATTCGCAGAAAACGACAACGCGTTTAGGCACTCGCTGGCCTTGATCTCGATGGGCATCGCATGCTCTTTCCCGTTGTCAGTATCAACATGGCCATATCTTGTCAGTACCCACCAGTCATTTCAACCACAGTAATGGCGAGAGTCAGTGGAGAAGACGTTCGTCCGTACGCGTTGCGTTTTATTTTAGTACACACGCTCCACGGCCTCGTGTCTTCGATGCCCTTTGGCTCCAGGCACTGACAAGCAGGAGTCGTTCCCGGCTTCTTCTACTCCGCGAAACTACATATCACACCCGCACCACCTCGTGTCTCCTCATTGGCGTTGCGAGCTGAAGGAGTTCCTACAACGCACATCATACAATTCTTACCTGCCAGTGAACGTGTGCCAATCGGAACCTGCTTATCGCATCGCATCTCATCATAACAATCTTTGATTGACGGGGCGGGATGCTCCCTTACACAAAAGTACGTATACTACATTCCCGACTCGACATCTGATTTTCGATCGGGTTCACAGCCACGCTCCCTCCACGCCTGTCCCTCTCATCATCGATGCCAAGCCACCCCACCTCGTCCAACTCACCACGTCGCCGCCTGTGTAGCAATGCTGCACAGATTTCAGAACGTCAATCGAATCTGGTGCTGCATTCATAGTCGACATTCTTGCCCGAGACTTTTGCAATGTAGTGTCTTTCATTTCGGATGCTTGCCAGTGGACAGGGTGCCTTGTCTCTTCCCATCGGGACACTCGGTCGATCTCTAAATCGTACCCTGGTTGGTCTCGCCTGCTGCTGTGCCTTTCATGAGTACCCCGCAATAACGTTTCAGACTCTATTTTGTTGGTTCCGCTCCACTGATCTCACGACAAACATTCTGTGTAGAAGGACCAAAAACTCTGGCTTAGGGTTTTGCAGGTAGCTGTAATAGATGCTGTCATATTAGCCTGACCACGAGGCCGATGCTTCTGAGCGCTCCGCATTAACAAATTCTACGTGGAAGGGCCAGATGTTCAAGGACGTAACATTAGCAGCCCACGATATTTGGCCGACCAAAGGGAAAACACAGCAAGGCAGGTTCGCAGTCCGAGCCGGCGAAGTCGGATAACTTGTGAATATGTGAAAGGATACTACCTACTAGTAGTTATCAAATGTTTGCTCGAAGTATGTACACGTTCGCTCTGATGGAAATTAAAAAGAAAGATCATCCGCGTCATCCCCCTTCACCATGACAATGTCAGACCCGCTCAGCTCCATACGTTTGGCCCAAAATTTACCAGCCAGCTCGACCGCTTCCACCGGGGTAAAGCTGCACTTCTCTTCGAGATGTCGCGCTAGTTCTCCCACCGTCAATGTCTTTGAGCGCACCGGGAGATGCCGCTTGCGATCCTTGAGCTTGTTGACCGACCTCAACAGCTTGCCTGCCAGATGAACGAACCAGCCCGTACGCTCGGGCTTCCACGAGGCCCTGGACATGTGATCCAACAGCATGCTATGGATCGCGACCTGCGAAGCCTGATATTGTTCGGCGTAGACGTTGTTCAACCCCGGCGTCGCCGTGACGCAAACGTGCGAGGTGCAGGAAAAATTGTACCTCTCGAACGTCGCAGCGTTCCGGCTCCACCAACCCTCCATCGGATGTTCGTTCTCCATCCCGGCGACGACGAAAGCCACGGGAACTTGGTTCTGGCATAGAATATCGCAGAAGAGACGATAGTTGCTTTGCGTAACGGAGGTGATCCTGCCGCCGCGGATGCAGAACAGGAGGAGGCGGATGCCACCCGTGCGCATGAGCTGGTTGATCAGCACGTTGGCTTTCTCGATGGCGGTCAGGTAGTCGTTTTTGCTCAGGCTGGGTTCGTTCAGCCCGACGGTGTCGAATATACGAACGTGGTGACCGTGTCCCTTCTTGTCGGCGAGGACGACATCGTATGAGGTAGCTTCCATGGTGCACCCGCTTGCGCTGGAAGATACATCCGCGATGTTCTCCCCAGCGATGAGATTGATGACGGAGCTCTTTCCGACCCCTGTCTCTCCAACGATCAGCACGTTAGGAGTGCAAGCTCGTTGATCTTGATAAGATGGAGGGTTAGATGAGACGAGCGACACCTGAGACACTTCGAGTCACGTCAGTGTCAGACAGTATGTGACGGGGACCGTAATACTCGCTGTTTCGTTTTTTTTCCGCTAGAGTGTAGGGCACAACAACTTGAAGTTGGGGGGTTTGGGCGTGAGAACGTCAGCATTTATAGACAATCGGCATGGTAAGAGTGAACTACCGAAGCGCTGTGGACGTTCAAAACCAGCGATTTCCAGTGGAACGTTGGTTGGCATTGTCGTCCCCATGAAGAAAATACTAAGCCAAGTTCTAGCGCCGGTGATGGAACGTTAGATATAGAACGCCACAGGATTGATTATTTCACACATACAGCAATCTCGTCTTCAATTGAACGTTTTGCTGTTCACTTAGCATCCGAGGCTAACCTCAAGGGGGCAATAACGTCAGTAATGGTGTCCTCAGCCATCCATTAATGGTCACTGTGCGGTCATAGCCTCACCATGAGGCCGATTCTTGCCGAGCGCTCCGCTTCCACAGCGTGCGCGTTCGATCATGATGACGGTATCTTGGCTGTGATATGATATGCCCTGCTGCCTTGCGTCAATTGTATGCACGGATCATAAGGTTCGCATACAGCTTGAACAAATTCCTTACCCCCAAGCTCGTACTTAGTGCGGGCCTGTGCGGCAGTGGGACCGAGCTAAAAGGGAGCAGCACCGAGGCAGCACCGAGGTAAACAAAGGCATTCCATAAAGACGCTCCGGCCAAACGTTGAGCATACACCCTTGTTTATTGTCCTTCAAGGTCGGGGCGGTGACCCTTGGGCTTGAACCAGACCTCAATGGTAAAGTTGAGGAGGGTATGCCAGTGGGTGAAGTCGAGAAGGGTATGATTCCCCTTCCTCGCACGTTCAAGGGCGTAGTCTGACATAGATTGACAGCCCACGATATATGCCACCAGTGGCCGACTCGGACCAAAAGGAAAATACAGCGAGGTAGGTTCGCAGTCTGAGCCAGCGAAGTGACGTTTACCGAGGACATCTAGAATACAAAAAACATCGTCATATTCGGAGAAACTGGTGTGGGGAAGAGTTCCCTTATCAACCTGATCGCGGGCGAAAATATCTCAGAAACCTCGAGCAGTGCAGTCGGTTGTACGCTCAATTACAAACATTACTTGTTGGAGCTAGGCGACCAGCGTTTCGCTATATGGGATACCGCAGGGCTAGATGAGGGTACGCAGGGCAGTGTACCCGCTGACAAGGCGGAGGCGTACCTCAAACAACTCCTCCACGACTTATCTAAAGCGAGCGGCATGGACTTGCTCGTCTACTGCGTGCGGGGGACGCGAGTTCGATCCGCGCTACTCACAAATTACCACCTCTTCTACTCCGCGATATGCAGGAAGAAAGTCCCGATCGCCATCGTTATCACAGGACTGGAGAATCAAGAGGGCAGCATGGAGACGTGGTGGCTGCAGAACGAGAGACAGTTCTCGGTACTTCAAATGCATTTGGACGATTATGCTTGCGTAACGACGCTTCAACCTCTCGTGGAGAACCCCGCGCTAGAGGAACGACGAAGAATATCAAGAATAGCAGTAACCAAGATGATCACAGATACGTGCCGCACCGAGCAATGGATGCCGATTCAACGCAGTTGGATCAAAACAGCGTTTCATGACATCCGCACCATACTATTTCCAAGGGAGGGGAACAAGATTCATGTAGCCAACGTCATCATGTGCGACGTCACCCGAAGTATGCCAGTTATTTCAGGTGGTATAAAACGCTCTATGACCTTTCAAAACCCTGTCACCTTCGCTCGCTCCCTCAACCGGCCGGTGGCAATGTCTGTCATTGGCCCGAATCCGCAAGACAAGCTTCCATTCGATGTTTCTATGAAACGCACCGAGGAGCGCCTATTCCGCGTTCACCGGGTTCCACAGAAACGGACGCCATTCGGGGCCAAGGAGGAAGAGACGAAGGAGGAGATGGTCGTCAAGCGCGGTGCAGATCTACTCATCTTCTGCGTGGAAAAACGGCCGGGGAGCTGTAAACATGTCAGATCGCAATGGGAATACTTCAACGCCTCCTACGGCGGTGACCTCTCTCCACAGATCGTCATCGTCATTGGGGCCATGAATCGGCAATCGGCGGAGGAATGGTGGAACGATGCCGTACTGGACGGAGTCATCACACAGCCTGGCGACGCTTCCATTGCGTATTGGCCCATAGCTGACTCCGAGTCGTCGTTCGCCGACTCGGAAGTCGAGGTGGCAAAAGAACGAATACGTAACCTGATCAATACTTGTTGCATCGATTGCAGCAAAGCAAACTTCGCGGGAGACAAGAGAATCTTCAGGCGCAGCACCTCACCCTGTATGGACGGGAGTCTAATACCAATGTGGGTGAGACCGCCGAGGATCAGCAGAGCGGACAGGGAACCGGCAGTTACGGACCAGAATGCCGATATCTTGACGAAGTGGGGCGTCTGGGATCATGTTTCAGCTGAGCAAGACGTATTATGCAGATAGAGTACGATGATATGATGATTCAGACAGCTCAGAACGCCGTATACTACCGCTCGTGTGCATTTACTGTTAATGTTTGCCAGTTCATACCCTATCAAAAAAGATACCCACCACAAGCTTTTATGATCATCATGGAGACCCCTCCACCCCTCAGGCTTGAGCGATGCAAGACTTGCATCTACGCCTTCTTCAAGCTGTCGGGTTCGTCTCCATCCAGCCGACAGCCATTCCAGCAGTCAGTCTAAGACGCTTCAATGGCTCTGGACCCCAGAGTTTCTTCACGAAGCCCCACATATCAGAAGTGATCTTTCCCTCTGAGAACTCCGCTCGTTTGTCAGATGTGACACTGAAACGGATCTATGCATGATTTATCCCATCGAAGGGATGCCTGCCAGCGTACGCCTGATGAAGCGCTGTTGATTGGAACATCGAGAGCCGGCCACGTACCGCGTAGACGGTACAGCCCAACCCATACATATCACATACTCGTTTGTTCAATTTTTGTCCGGCCTCCTCGTCCTCAGCGTTGAAGATCTCTGGGGGCATATATATAGGTATGTACCAGTCGTGATGATCTGTGAAGGTGCTGTGTGAAAGTGATCATATGTATCGAAGGTTGAGACAAGCCCGAAATCTGCGAGACATGCACGACCGTTCCTCGTGATCAGGATTTTGTCCTGGGAGAATACAGTAAGTAGAGACTTGGATTGGGGAGAAAGGTCAGCATACTGGTTTGATATCTTGATGGGCGACGTGTCTTGGAGCACGTCATCTGTAGGAGGGTTACACTCCAGTCGACGTGGTACGAGACTGATATTCACCTGTAGGAGGGGTTACACTACGTACAGGTGAGTAAGGAATGTGAGTACTAGTAGGAGCTATGTAGAGTGACTTACCTCCAGTCAACGTGGTACGAGACTGGAGGGAAGAGGAAATGTATCTCCACGAAGGGCTGGATCTCCAACAACGTGTGGTTGCATCGAGTACAAGCCTCGAACAGCGTCCAAAATGTCGAGGTGATAAAAGGCTAGCGAGAAAAACCCTACTTACCAGTTGGGTTCGGCTCGCGTTGGGGTTGCATTCGAGACTCAGTGGACATAAGGCGGCCCTTTGGAAACCCGCCATGGCCAAGTGGCGAGAAACACTGAAGAGAGCGGACAACAAAACTGGACCACGCTCTGTTGGGCGTATGGCTGCGATACGACAACGAGACGGTCAGGTCCGAGCGTGACTGTGACTGGACCGACTCTTCGCCGTGAGAAGTACTCCAAGTCACGCCGATGTGACAACACCAATTATTCCATATTCGATTCCATCACTGAGTCCATCGATGCCACCCTTTCTTTGAAAGGCTGGTTACTAGTAGATGGCAAGGGACTCGTTGGGGATGCGGTCGTCGACAAGGGTGTTCATGGTGTTTTGGGTGAGTAGGTGGTGTGCACATTTGCAAGGACTTTCGATCCTACTGCTTCCGTTTTCTGAGCCGATGTACAGACTATGCGCAAGCAGTGGTTATTCTACAGTTTCCTACACGCAGAGAACGTTTAAGGACAGTTCGATAATTGCTTGCTCAGTTTACACGACGTTCTATACTATCGATAGGAGAGAACACGACTGATGGAAATACATGACGTCTGTCAAACTGGTTACGTTGATCGTGGATTAGCATCTGAAAGATCATAAAGTTGCTACAAAAGTAGGTTCCGGCACCGGATATGAGCTTGTCCACCATCGATGAGTCCACTCGTTCGTACCTGGTTCCGAGCGGCACTTTTCTAGATGTTTCGGAAGGGCGCTCGTGTTCCTTAGGGTCCGACATTCGGGCAGACTCTCTCCAGACTCATGCCCGAGCCTCGCTCTCGTCACGCCGTGGGGCGTTACGGGACATTACGTTACCCCAATAGCCATAGCCAGACCATCGTGGTTAGCGGGACTCCACCCAGCTTCTCGCCTTATGGCCCTTATCATGTCAACTGGCACCGAGTCGAGTATAAATCCACTATCTCGTCCGGCTCACCACCGTGCTACTGCCAGGTTGCAGCACGTCCTCTCGGCCCTCTTTTGAACGCCAACTACTAAAAACATGCCAACCCAGCCTAAGAACGAAGCACATATGGATGATGACAAGATCACTGCCCGGGAAGTGGACACAAGCCCACTCGCCGCGCTCAACCTTACCAAGGAAGAGGGTACTGTGGGCTTCCAGGGGCTGTTTGAGAACACGCTCGTGTAAGGAAGAACCGCCCTGGTATCATGCGGGCTATGGGCATTTTTCATTGACTTTGTGCGTGTTGCTTACACGCATGACCCATCTGGCAGGTTGGGTATAACGTGCTTTGCAACATTGGGTGGCTTCGTCAGTCGCTCGCCTTTCTCATTGCACGTACAAAGGTTGACAGTTTCCAGCTCTTTGGTTATGACCAGGTGAAATACCGGTGGTAAATGTGTCCAGTTTGTCGGTGCTGATCTCGTGCCTTGTGCTGCAGGGTGTCGTCAGCAACGTGCTTGCCATCGAGTCGTTTGGTGCTGCATTTCCAGACATTTACACGGATTCGAATCTCAAGGTGATTCACGCCGTTCTACTAGTACGCCGCTTGTGCACAGCCTGATTACCATTTCCAAGGGATGGTTTGTCTCCACGCTCCTGTTGAGTGCGTTCTTCTCGGGCATGTGTGTACGAATGGGGTAACTGACGTGATTTCGTGTAGCTGCTTGGGTCGGGTCGCTCGCTAATGGCCCTCTTTGTGACAAGGTTTGAGTTGAGCTTTCTGTTCTTGCCGAGATCAAAGGACAAACTAGGTGTTCTCGCTGCCAGATTGGACGAAAACGAAGTGTCATGTTCAACGTGGTATTGTTCCTTCTTGGAAGTGCACTTCAAACGGGTGCAACCTCTCAAGGTAAGCATTCATTTACTTCAACTTCCCCCCTTTTTAACCAATCGCTACATTTATCGTCCAGTCTACCTGTTTGGCGGTCGTGCTGTATCTGGTCTCGCAGTGGGTGCGCTGACGCATGTCGTCCCCATGTATCTGGCCGAGATTTCAAGTGCCAACGTTCGAGGATCATTGGTTTCCCTTCAACAACTTGCCATCACGATCGGTGTAAGTCTGAGAATCGCTCTCTCAATGCGCATGCAAGGAAGCTGAACGAGCCACTTCTAGATCCTCGTCAGCTGTGGGTATCTATTTGAGCCTCGATTGCAATTTTCATGAATATCCGTCAGATTGGCTTGCGTATGGAACATCACACATTGGTGGAACACGTTGTGCACCGGAGGTTGCCTACACAGGACCGCTCTTGAACGGGAGCCCTACATTCAATGCGTATACTGACGTTCCAGCGGGTGGATGCACTGGTCAAAAACAGGCATCGTGGAGGGTTCCCATCGCGTTCCAGATGCTCCCTGCCCTGGTCGGTCTCGGGCCTCTCGTGGCGCTCTCTATATTGTTGACATCATTTTGACAGTGTTTGGGTATCGGGATGGCGTTCATGCCATACTCACCGCGTTGGCTGATGGAACAAGGTCGCGAAGACGAGGCACTCGCGACGTTATCTTTATTGCGACGAAAACCGTCGTCCAACGTCGTCGTGCACTACGAGTTTCTGGAAATCAAAGCCGAGGTTCGATATTCACGGGAGGCGAACGAACTTGCACATCCGCATGCAAGCCCTTTGCAACGCTTCATCAATAATTACGTTGCGTTAGTAGCGACGTGGCCCAAGTTCAAACGACTGGCGGTGGGCTGTCTGACCATGTTTTATCAGCAGTTTATGGTGCGTTGGCGTTTCAGAGCGATTGTCTTTTACTGAGAATAGCGCTCAATCTAGGGTATCAATGTACGTGTCTTCGTTTATCAGTGATCACATTTCGTCTGACAAAAGCAACAAGGCCATCATCTATTATGCTCCGACGAGTAAGTTACCAACTTGACTCATGATACAGTTTTGAATTGTTTCACTATAGTCTTTGGTCAGCTAGGCCTCGACCCGAATACAACCTCTTTACTGGCCACAGGTGTGTATGGAGTGGTGAATGTGAGTTTTGTGATAGATGCAGGTAAAACCCTTGGTGTCAACTCTGCCACAGACGTTGTGTACTTTCCCGGCCATTATACTGCTGGACAAAGTCGGGCGACGTCCTCTGTTAATGTGTGGCGCGGCTGGCTGCGCCATTTCACTCGTGATCGTCGGCTCATTGATCGCTGCATTCGGAAGTGACTGGAAGGCGCATGTTATTGCGGGACACGCAGCAATAGGTACGTCCCATCTCCCCCTTGTGACGTGCACGAAACTGAACCAAATGCGTTTGGCTATCCAGCCTTTGTATTCATCTACGACGTCAACTTTTCGTATTCGTGGGCGCCGATTGGCTGGGGTATGTGACGATCGACTGCGGGATTTCTATGCCCGCGATTCGCTGACTATTTCTTTCTTTCGGGGAACAGTGATCCCGAGTGAAATCTTTCCTCTGCATCTGAGGTCGACCGGTATCTCCATCACGACCTCCGCCACATGGATGTCCAACTTGTACGTTCTCCCGCGTTCGAGAGGACAGCTGTTTTTTTTAATATTTGATCGTCCCCGGGATAGCATTATCGGATTAGTCTCTCCCGTGATGTTGACGCGTATTCCCAACGGAGGGACATACTTTTTCTTTGCAGGATTCGCCACCTTGGCCTTCCTGACAGCGCGTACGTTGTGCCGTTTCAATGTGATGCCCTAGAAGTGACTTATTTTTCCCGCGTTTTTAGTGTTTTTCTATCCGGAAACCAAGGGCAGGGTGAGTACCGACATTTCTAGACCGCTGGATACGTTGAACGCCAACGCCGACTGAAATGTTGCTACAGACATTGGAAGAAATGGACGCGGCGTTTGGCGATAATGCATCGGAAAGGGAACGTGAACATATGGAGAGGATTTGCCGCGAGCTGGGATTACCCGCTCGCGCGCTGATGTCTGCGTAAATAGAAGGTGTGAGGCTTCACGGCGACATACTAGAAGTTAAAGAGGAGACCTGCAAACGCGATCATCCCGGACTCCAGGCGAGTCTCGAAGCTAACTGTGAAGATGGTGTGCGCTAGAATACACGTAGATAATATCACTCGACTCATTGGAAACATGACCCTGGATGGTGATGAGTTGCCGCGGCGTGGGGCCATTACTGCCGGTGTGCATCCGATCGTGCGGGATGAGGATCAAAGAGGTTTGATCCGTTGGACGTGACTGGTTCCAAGGAGCGCCGAGTATTATCCTTGTTGACCGGATACTAAGTATGCACCTCTGTAAGATGAACGCCACTCTCAGGCATGAAGTTCGTGATCCAGAGAGATCATATTTGCCAACGTCACATCCCAAACTGCAACAAGCCGTGACCGTGGCGCACGTCCGACTTCGGACATTGACTCGTTCGGTGAGATCACGATCGTATCACTCATCTCGGGTGGATGATATTAGCCAGTAGCAAAAGGATCCGCGTATTCCAAAGCGTCCCAAGTCCGATCGTGCGCACAGAGTGTTGTCCGGGACGAATCGACCCTCGGCTGGGCGGTGATTATCGCTTGAGGGTTGAAGCCAAGTACAGGATATTAAATGTCGCTGATCCCTCTGGGGCCCGTATAGTGCATCACAAAACCCGCAGAAAACCGCTATGCCCTGATTTGGCATGTCACGTGCGACACGTCTGAAAAATTCCCGCGCATGTCATCTCTGCATTTCGGCGATTCGACGAGTCGCATGGCATCATCTCGT
>JBBPSU010000099.1:0-24221 GCA_038093755.1 Tylopilus microsporus | reverse complement strand
TGTACAAACCGGCAGTGGCGATGGTGACCAAGAAGACATCGAGGGAATGTCGGATCTTGATGTGGATGAAGAGGACGTCGAAGGAGAGGGCTCAAAAGAGGAGGAAGACTTGTTGAACGACAAGGAGCCTGAGGACCCGATCGTCCCGGATGAGGACGAAGAGCTCGATGACCGAGTTCTTGTCGAGGAGGGATATGGGGCGTTGTAGCAGCTGCGCGCTGATGGTTGGGTCTATCCTGGGTAGCGCCTATATATGCATTTAATACATTATTCTATGCAACTACAATGTATACGATGCCTAACGACTGCAAAACGAGCATATATGGTCCATTGATTCTCGAACAGGTCATCATTTGCGTGGTCAGTCTCCGCTCGAGAGGGCATATATCTGTATATAACTTATTACATTGACTAACTACATCGTACACGACCTCCGGCGACCCGAAAACGGGCGTATATTGTCCATCGATGCTCGAAAAGAGTGCGATATGCGCTTATCGTTGTCCGAGTACGGCCAGTCGCACTCGGATAACGCCGTATGACATCATTTCTGCGTGAGAACGCACCCACGTGACACGTCATCGCATGTCACGGTTTTGCAACTTTCGTGATGCAAGGTTGGCATCCTCGTACGAACTTGAATTGGGTACTACGTCAAGCCTGCGGGAAACATCGTTCGGAAGCAAGTTCGCTTCGACGCAGGTCGACCCTTGAAGCTTGAAGCTTGAAGCCTTGAAGTCTTGAAGCTCAGGCTAGTATCAGTCAACACTTCCAGGCTTCCCTCCATCAGTGGTATGTAGCTTCCAACTTTGTCTCGCTGAGGAGCCCTTCTGACCTGGCGTGAGACTCACTTAGACCCACTTGAAGGCGAGGCGGGCTGCCTCTCCTTGACACGAGGCAGGATGACATACTCCCAACCATATACATACTACCAGTCGAATCCCGAAAGTGATCACGAACGGAGCGCGCTGGAATGTTTCCAACGTCACTTCACCACCGGGGATCGTGTCACGCAACGTTGCAAACCTTGATTTGAATGGCCATCTGTAGAGGATAAAACCCTTTCCATCTCTGATGGACCCGACGAAAGTAACTCGTTATCCACGCCTACATGGTGTCTCGACATCGTCAGCAATATTCATATAACAGATCTGCAGAACTTGATTCCGTCGGGGCATTTCTGCGTACCGTATCATCCTGCTGGTCAAGGCGTTCCCGGGAAGCACGAAGAGATCGAGACTATTCTGAAAGGATTATGATTGGTCCTATTAAACAGTACGTTTTCCGCGGTGCCTACTTAGTAGTAGTATGTAGTAATTTGGTTCACCCTCGTTCAGGTCCCGCAATCAAATTTGCATGATCGCAATATAGCTTGTTCTGCGTACGTGTTACTATATCCTAGGACGCTGGTCTTTATTGCAACACCTCAAGTCATCGATTGTTGAATTTAGGGAGCCGCGTTGATTAAGGCTGGGCTAGGCTGGAGTAAGCAAAAAGCTAATTACCATCACGCCGGAGACGTATTGGTTTGAACTGTTTAGTAGTCGCGTTCGCGTTGTAAGGGTAGCTTACATAAGCTAATGTGCGAAATTGAATTGAAAACAGTGGTTGATGCTAACGCACTTCGAGAATGTCGCAAGCCGTTGGTAATGTGAGTGTATCATCAAACCCGCCTCTTCAGTCGCACTCACTTGGAAATCAAAACGACAGACAGTGCTTGCCTACGCTCGGGTATGGCACCACGTCGATGCGTCGGACAGGGTACTCGGAAAACTCGCGGAGAGGATCGCACTCGTGCTTATGGGCAAGCACAAGCCTATTTACGACAAGGGTGGTAGGTTTTTGTTCGTGCTAAACCTTCTGAGTCCGTTTTTTTGAATTACCGTCTAGTGGATTGCGGTGACTATGTCGTGGTGACCAACGCGCGGAATATCAAGGTCTCGGGGAGGAAAGACGAGCAACTCGTCTACCGAAAACACTCCATGTACCCTGGTGGTCTTAAAGAGACGCCTTACAAAACGGTGATGGAAAAGAAACCGAACGAGGTGCGTGCCCTCGTCCAGGTGGTGGTTCGCGTTCTTGAATCCAGTTTGCTTTGCCTTCTAGATCATTTACCATGCTGTCTCGGGTATGTTACCCAAGAACAAACTACGAGACCGACGCATGGCACGACTCAAGGTGTTCGGTGGGCCAAATCCGGGCATTTACCGGAACAATATATTGAAACGGTGGGAGGACGGCACCCTGACGGACGAATACATCTTGAAAATCGACCCAAACAATAAAGTTTCAGTACCATCATCGCTATCGAAGTAGCAATCATTCTGTCGTTGTGCACTCCCCCACTCTGCATTATATATTTGCATTTAGTCCGACCTGAATGGCCCCGGTGATAATTGCACATGGGGCACTTGTTTGAGCTTTATTGTTTTTAGGTCTCCTTTTGACGCGCAGGGATTATTGTCACAACCACGCGAAGCTGGACGTCTGATCCCAAGCTGCAAGTCTTGCAGTGCGTCCTTATTGATCACTGTCGAGAAGCGAACGAATATACGGTCGAATAGCAATTAATTCAAACACATTTTCGAAGTGTTTGTGTTTACAAAGTTCACACTGGCCGTCGTGCCATGCCCGCGACGAATAATAAGGTATAGGAAATGGACGAAAACAGGAACTCAATCAATTCCGACGGGTTAAATCGGTGTCCCACTCTTCGGATCCAACGCCCTCAGCGACGACGAACAGCCTGTGTGGGTTGTACCTTTCTCTGATGTTTTCGAGCTTCGAATAATGTGAGCCGAAAAGCCTTCTGCCAACCGATCTCGAATAAGGACGCCTTTCGCAGCAAAGTCGAGTGAACATTCCATCACCCTGTCGAGTTTGGACGAAGCGGAAAGGACCCACCTCATTGAAGTAGGCCCCGTCATTGGGTGTGAGATCGTACGTGGTCTTGATCCACCCTTTAAGTTGGGAAATTAAGCTGTCGATTTCCGACGACGACGTGCCGTCCTCTCAAGAGAGACCCCATGCGCACGACAGCGTTCCGCCAGGTGGGATTCAGTCTTGCAGAGTCAGCAGCGAATTGGCTGACCTTGCCACCCGCGATCATGCTACATGAATGATCGTCCAACCGTCACTCGATCTGGATAGACGATGAGGGAGAACGTGTTTGAAACTACGTTGCAGTTGATAAGGGCCTCGGCACGCTCACTTGACGTTGTACTTCATATTATGGGTCCACATACAAATGAACCCCATACGACCCAAGGAAATCATAGCTGTTGGGGTCATTAGATCCTGCCTAACTCATATCTGCTGACATCATAACTTACCCAGTGTTCATGATCACCAACTTCAAGTTGTGCTGCACCGCAAAGGTGACTGCAGCCTGTTGGCTAGTATATCCTTGACTGAGCGCGCATCTACACCCATGACTGGCACGCTTCCTTGTCCACAGGCGCCTGTGATGGTGGTGTTACGTCAACACGCATCGATAGTACCGTTCGGGAACGTGAAGGTTTCGAAATTGGGGTGGGTGCTTCCATGGATCCAGGCATGGACGCCCCAGTTGCCGTCAGGCCGGCTTGCGATGGCGGCACTGCAGTTACTTGATGAATGGTAGCATGTTGACACGCTCGGAAGGGGGTTGGGAGACCTGAGACTGGAGTTGTGCAAAATCTGAGGCGGGGGGCCAGCTGATCATCACTGCCTTGGCTGGTAATTCGGAATGTCTATGTAGCTATGGACCCTGCCAGCGCGGGGAGTACGAGGGCAGGATACGCTTTCATTCCTACTTGTTAGAGAGAGTGGTAGAAGGGATTCAATGAAGATGGAGATGGGAGCCGAGTCGGGAGAAAAAAGGGGGGAACAAGTTATATCAGACTCACCGCCATGCGTAAGGATCTTAGCGATTTCCCCCGTGAAGGGTGCACTGCTAGTTTTCAATCTCGCTAGTCATTGAGTGAGCACGCCAGTGAGCGTTGAATCTCTGGTAGCTACTTGACATTTGGTGTTGAATACATTATCGTCTTGGCATCAATGTTACATTGGCAAGAAATCGGTGACTACTGAAGGAGGCCGCTTAGCCAATTCTTGTCCGTTTAAGGCTTCCAGATTCTTCCGATACGGTTCTCGACGAGAGTGTATGCGAAACATATTCTTGCAGCACAACACCTAGAACACGTTCAGCCACCTTCAGGCTTGAATTCAAATCAATAGTCGACAAACCTATGGCCATGAGGGCAGAGCCATCGAGAGCTTTGTACATATCCTTCTCGTAAGCGTCGCCTTTCGTTTTGGGTCCATCCTTCCCGCTGTTCTGAGCGTCCTCAGCTTCGTCCGCATCTTGTTCCTCTTCCGTCAACTCGTCCTCCGTATCAGTGTGCTCGGTCTCAGAGTCACTATTCTGACGTTCGAGGGTATTGGCAGCGAGGGTATGGATGTTCTTTCGCGATTCTCGCCTTTCTTTATTCATTCCGCGATAATTTCTGCTGCTGTCAGATAGCTGCCCTCTTTCGTTATAGTGGCAGCTGGCAAAATGATGAATAGCTTTCAATAAATCCTTGAATGATGTCAGCGAGGAATTATGGCCATGGATAGTGGACCAACTGGATCTGGGTCCGAAAACGAGACAATCGGCTGTCGTCCGGAGGCAGTACCTGAATGGCTTGTATCTCGTTCGAGAGAGGATACGGGGACAGGAGGAGGATCTAGAAAGCTGAGGTCGCGCATAAATGAAAGACGGCATCTACTCCTCGTATTCAATCGTCCCAGCTCCGGCTCTGGAAGAGCTTCCTCAGCGGGTTGGATATCGTGCGCTCGCTGCTTGCCCTTACTCTGCCTGCGCGTGGCCGTTCCGAATTCCTCGTCACCGGAAAGGTCAAAAAACTCCCCTTCCGCGTCGTCCGCGCGTACTGTGCTGGTGCCTCTCCGGGTCTTGACTGAGGTTTTGCCCCCAGCGTCTTTGGCGATCCAATTCCCTCTGGAATCTATTACAGTGGATGCTGCCGTGCGGCGTCTGGCGTTGACAGAGGACTGTTGGACACGAGATCCATCTGGATGTAAACGAAGGGTTGCTAGATCGTGTGTAGTACTTTTTCTTCGAACGCTCATATCGATACCGACACTTTGAATCGTCTAATTATACATGACACTCGAAATGACCTGCCCTAAAGCATCCTGACCAAGGACGCGTCCAGTCGATCTCTGTATTTTCACTCGCGACAGCTATGACACGTCGGCGCACGCGTTCAACCTTCGATGATGAGGACGACTCCGTCGAGGAGCACGTCGAGGCGAACGCCGCAAACAAGCAAGTAAAGGTCACGCAGGAGAACGCCAAAAGGGGGAAAGCGAGGCGCGTCGACTCCGACCAGGATGACGAGGACGAGGCGCGGATACCCTCCGAAGTTAACGGCACACAGGAAAGTGGGGAGCATGACGCTGATGGTCGAGGCTTCGACGAGGAAGAGGATGACGACCAAAGGGAAGGGACACCGAGGGGTCGCAAGCGCGCCAGGGTCAACTCCATCGGCGCTTCCGTACCTGCGAGCCCGAACCAGCTCCAGCGAGAACGTGTCCAAACGTTACCCCGAGACGAGGATGGGTAAGCCACTCTTGTAATACCACCATCCTGCTCTCATGATATTCTCGTAGGTACATTCCTGGATCTATAGTCCGTATCCAGTTACAGAACTTCGTCACCTACGATTGGGTCGAGTTCTATCCGGGTCCATATCTGAACATGATCGTCGGTCCGAACGGCACAGGGAAGAGTAGCATCTCATGTGCAATCTGCCTCGGTCTCAACTGGTCCCCCAGTGTCAGTCCGCACAGTATGGTTGTGATTGCATATTAACGTCTACTAGGTCTTGGGGCGTGCTAACGAGCTCAGTTCCTTCGTCAAAAATGACAAGGATACCGGCTACATTGAAATCGAGCTGAAAGCTGCCAAGGGAGAGCGTAATCTCGTCATTCGACGCAATCTCAGTGCAAAGACGAGGGCATCTACGTTCACCCTCAACGGTCAGCAAACTACCGGTAAACAAATTTCCATCCGGATGGCGAAGCTCAACGTCCAAGTTGGTAATCTTTGGTAAGGCGAATCGGACTTATGCTGTATCACATCCTAAGCGCATATATTCGGTCCCTAGTTCCTTCCTTCCGCAAGATAAAGTCTCTGAATTTGCGCAAATGACTCCTCAGCAATTGCTTAGGGAGACTCAACGAGCCGCGGGTGACTCAAATCTAACAGAATGGCACGACGTTCTCATCAATTCGGGTAAGGAGCTCAAAACCTTGCAAGAGGTGCGGTTCCTATCATACCAGAAACTTGTTGAATATACTCACATTTTGGCCATAGCGGATAACAGAGGAACAAGAATCGCTCAGAGTGTCGGAGGAGCGAAATGCTCAACTTGAGCGTGATGTAGCGCGATACCAAGAGCGGTTGAAGATCGAAAAAGAGGCATGTCTACCTGCGTTCCTGCGGGCCTCAGTTGGTGCTGATACTCTGCAGATATCTATATTGGGAGTGTTGATACCTGTCAACGAGTATCATGAGGTGAAGGAACGCTATGTACAAGCCAAAGACCACCAGCGCGAGCTCCACGGTCGCGTTACAAAGCTCAGAGACAAGAATGCTCCCGTACACGAGAAACGCGAGTGAGTTTGTGCCCACTGCTTGTGGGACAATGAACATATGGCTCGGTCATAGGCAATTGGTCGCTCAGTACAAGGAATTCGAGAAAGCACGAGAAAAGAAGAAGAATGCATCCAAGGCAAAATTCCAGCAGATGAAGGCAAGATGGACTGAAAGCGATAAACTTGTTTGTTGCCTTGTGCCCTTCCTTTGAACCGCAAAGACTGAATTTCCTGCAGGAGAACGAGGCCGAAGACGTCACAAATAAGCTCGACGGCTTAAAGCGTGCTGAGAAGGATCGAGTGAAGAAAATCAAGGATCTGGAGAACCAGATCAGGAAGATGCAGAATGAAATCGACAATCCTCCCGAACTGGAGGATCTGGGAGCAATCAACGGTGCGATAGTAAGTTGTACTATCCTAAGAATGTTCTGGTTGATGACTCTTCTGCTGGTCATAATTAGCGTCAATTGAACTCGGAGAGCAGCCATACAAAGATTGCCATGGAGGAACTCCAGGAACGTCAGAGGGCTAATGTCGATTCATCGGCTGCGCAGAAAACCAAAATTGACGAAGCTATGGCCCAGTAAAATTTCTAACTACCGTCGGCTCGATCTTTTCCTGACACATTTCCCCAGGCTGAAACAGCTAGACGACGAGCGCCACCGAAAGCTCGAGAGCCTCCGTACATGGGACCGAGACCATGCTGACGCAGTTGCATGGCTTCGCAACAACCAGAATAGATTCAAGATGGAGGTGTTTGAACCGCCAATGATCTGTTGCAGTGTTCCTAACAAGAGGTTCGCGAATGCTGTGGAGGCCTGCTTTAATGCAAATCAATTGAAGGTTGGTTTCCGTCGATGCAACGATTCCTAGCGATTTCTGATGTTCGCCGTTGTTTCAAGACCTTTGTCGCACAATGCGAGGAAGACTATGAATTATTGAATCGTTGCTTGAATGACTCAAACGAGGCAGGGTTAAGGAAGGATGCAAAAATCAACACCTGGTTCCGTCCCAAAGTCGAACATCTTGGCCCACCAATGGATAACGAAGAGGTTTGTCAGTTGCTGCAGGCGTGGACGCTGCTAATTCTCACCAGCTCAAGCGTCTAGGTTTTGATACATATGCTATTGATCAAATAAACTGCCCTGATGGCCTGCTGTGGTATCTCAACCGAGAAATAAATCTACATCGGACGGTGCGTCGCTTCTTTGTTCCTTTCGTATCTGCCTCATTCGTTTTTGCAGGCTATTGCCCTCGATGGTTCAAAGGTCGATGTAGCCAGCGCGATGGAAGCTGTCTCGCGTCTCGGTCCCCGTGGCGAAGGTGGCTCTGCCACCTTCATCGCTGGCAACGTTATTAATCTCGTCCAGCGCTCACGATACGGAAAACGTGCTGCGCAGAATACGACACGTGAAGTGCGGCCAGCCCGTAATCTCGTTAGTAGTGCTGGTGGGTTGCTTCGAGGTTTCTTGCTTTGCAATCGATCTTACAGAGCAACAGTTGATCCTGAGATCAAAAAGCGACTGGATCAGACCATTCACGACGCGAGACAAGCTCTTGATACTATCAATGAGGAGGCCAACACCCTTGCTGCAGAGGAGCGAACCATCAGAGCGGAGGACGCCATGTTTCAAAAGAAATTCGTAAGGCGTAATCCCTTTACTGGTGATATCACTTGGTTTAATCCCTTTGAAGAAAGCCCTTGAGGATCGAAAGAAGACGGTGATTGATACGCAGAAACATCTGGCCACACTACGTGCCAAGATTGGTATGTTCAAGTTATATATTGAGTGAACTTCATTTGAGCAGTTCCGCCAACCTGTAGGGACGAGCAAAAACAAGCTCAAGGGATTGGAAGGCGAACCTTCCGCGGATGAGGAACGCACTCGCCTCAGGAAGAAACTGTTAGAATTATCGAAGGAACGGGTCAAGATTTCGAAAGAGTATACTGTTGGTCTTCTTTCTTTGTTCTGGTCCTGACTGCTGACCCATTCTAGCAACTTATCATTGCCGCAGTCGCGGACCAAGTGGCTGCCACTCGCAGCGGTCTTGATTTCTTGCAAGTTGGCGCAAACAAGAGTGCGCTCGACGCGTTGTGCGAGGCAAAGGATGCAGGGTATCAGCGAGCACTCGCCGAGTTTGAGGAAGGTGAGTCATCACATCATTTCCGTAGATGTTTACTCACCAAATACCTACAGCTCACCAAATCTACGTTGCTTTAAAAGCTGCAGCCAAGGAAAAACGAGATGCAAGCGTTGCGCTAGTACGGGGCATGGACCAAGACTTCCAAGACCAATTCGCAAAGATGGAGATGGTACGTGCCACGAATGTTCTCGAGACGCAAGAGATGTTGACTTCGCTGTCAAGGACGGTTCTGTTCATGATCGAACAGTAGAACAACTCCAGGCGGAACTCGAGACTCAGCAAGCCAACCTCGAAATGATTATGCAGACGAACCCGGGAGTGATCGAGCAATATGAAAAAAGACAAGCAGAGGTTTGCCTAGCCTCTGATAGTGTTAGATCTGTACTGACTCGCGTTCAGATTGCCAAGTTAACCAAGGCATTAAATGACAGAGAAAAAGTCAAACAACGATTAGAGCGGCAAATCAAATCTGCCAGAGTATGTAACCCTTTCGTGTGTGCGACTGGTATGTTGATTGGCTGAATAGGACAACTGGGAACCTGCTCTGCAAAGGCTCGTGGCAAGCATTGGAAAGAAGTTTTCTGCTGCATTTGATCGTAAGCTAGATTGTTCGAATCCTCACTTCATGCCTTAGATTTGAACAGGGATCGGATGTGCTGGCGAAATCAAGATTAGTCCCCATGATGACTACGACAAATGGGCTATTGATATTCTCGTAAAATTCCGAGACAACGAGAAGTTACAGCTTCTGACTGGCCAAAGGCAGTCTGGAGGAGTGGGTCCCATTTAATTCCAGCTTTGACGAGCGTGTTTAAGCCGTTGTTTGTTCTAGGAGCGTTCCCTGACGACCATCCTGTACTTGATGAGTTTGACGGAAGAAGCACGCACGCCATTCTCGTTGGTGGATGAGATTAACCAGGTGCGCTCGCTTTCCTCACCGAGAAACGACACGTTATCGATTTCCTTAGGGCATGGACCAACGTGCGGAACGTGCGGTGCATAATTCCATGGTGGAGGTGACCTGCAAGCCTGACAGCGGTCAATATTTCCTGATTACCCCGAAATTGCTCCCGGACCTGCTTTACCACGAGCGGATGAAGATTCTCTGCGTCAACAACGGCGACTGGCTCCCAGAGGAGAAGGGCATCAACAATATGATGACGCTCATCGATACATTTGTTCGGATGCGCGACCGCTCGGTTCAAACGGCCTGATCCTTTGTACCCATTGTAGCGAGCAGGCAATTGTTACGACTCGCCATGATTTTTGCAAGTACCGTACTATAGATCTGAGGCACGCTACTCTGATCCTAAACCCCCACTACGTATGTTCTACCTAACCCACCTCCAGTATATGCATGTAATCTGTACACCTCGACAAATCATACACTTGTTTTTGACGCCCAACGATAAGCACGATGCGGATAACTAGCGGAACAACACAGCATGAAACTAAGGTGACAAAAATCAACAATCAAAGAGTTGAAGCGAGAAAGTGGGGCAAACGTACCGTAACACCATCCCATCTAAACAATCTCCAACACCTTCGCCCGGATATCGCTAAGTTTCGTCTGGTACGGGACGCCCGAGACAACAATCTCTTGCTCTGTCGCAACGCGCTTGAATTGCGCATTTGCCTGCTGCTCAAGCAAGAGTGCATGGAATGGACGCCCGAGGCGGGAGATCATCCGTAACGCCTGTGTACAGGCATCCACCTGAGCAGAAGGCTCAGCTTGAGAGGGAGAAACAGGCGCCGACACATCAGTGCCGCCACCCGAGCCCTCATCAGACCCGGTTGCTGCCTCACTACCATAACCCCCGTCAGACTCGGTCTCCAGTTCATCGTCCGACACCGACCCATCGAGCAGATCGCGGAGGTCGTTGAGCCAAGGATGGATGAATACGAGCTTGCGAGGCTTCTTCAATGGCATTGGGTCCGTTGTCCTGAACTCTACCTTTCCAAGCACGGAAACCGTTGCGCGATAAACGTTTCCACCACTATCATCCAAATCTTGAACGCCGATTTTGGTTACGCGAAAGTAAAGACATGGGAGCTGTAAACAACGGTTCAAGAAGGTTGCCCGAGGGAGCTGAGCGACACGGTAGTAAAACGCAATGGCGTCCTGCGCTGCTATCCGGACACGCAGCTCTTCTATGCATGTTGCGACTTCATCGACTCCCATCGGTGGCGGGGTATGTGGTTGCCGGCTATAGACAGAGAGGGAGGCGGGAAGAGCGGAGTTGTATGCCAATGATTTCCCGGTCCATGCAATCACCGTCACATCTCCTGTACGAGCAACGATGTTCTCCAAAAGATGACCGAGGGCGGTTTTCCCCAACCCGTAGCGGGGGATGATGTCGCTGGAGAATATCCCGATCAAGGAATACGCAATGTCTTCTTCGACCGTGGCATTGCGGCAGGACGCTAAGCGGAGCTTCTCCCGTACTCCCAAACTCTCTGGATGAAACAACGTGATAGTTTCTGGAGCGACCCCTATGGCTTGCGCGAGCTCGTGCTTGATCGCGGAGGAGTCCTTGTGGTTGGCGTGCCCGTCATCGAGATAAAGCTTCCACTCGCGATTGTAGAACCGGATGATCTTCGAGGCAAGTAGTTCCTGCAGAGTCCAGGCACGACTCATCCATCGGCTCCCAATCAGGGCACCGATCTCGGCAGACGGCAGAACATCTGCGAGATACACGAGCGTTTCCGCTGCATCCGCATACCAGGCGTACATCGAAGTGAGGGATTGGCTCAGGGTGGCGCTTGTGCTCTTATCTATGCAACAAGTATCCGACCAAGCCCACCGGTGACCGCTCTCGCGAGCGATTTTGCAGAATTGGCGAAGCTTCTCGTTCAGCGGCGATCCGTCCAGTTCCCAGACTGATTCGACTAGATTGACATCCTGGAATGTTGGTTCGTTGCCATCCCAGGTGTGGGAAAACATGATCCATTCGAAATATTTGGCGACAGATTGACGGATGCGCGTGTGATCTATCCTTGTCACTGCGGACTCGGAGACGAGCTTCTTGAACGGCAATTCCGATTTGAACAGTCGAAGCCGTTCCCGTGCGTCACATAACCGGCCCGTTCTAATGTCAATGAGAACGAGTGGACAGAGTCTCGATATTTCGTCATGAACGGTATCGATAGCGATGAGTATCTCTTGTGGTTCGGGATAGTTTACCCGTAATCCTACAGAAATGGTTGAGGTGCATAGTCGCAGTATAGTATCAAGTTACAAACGGCGTATTTCTTCATTTGGAGACTTCTCGATGATCGCAATCATGTGGAAGAAGACATTGTTCGCTTCATCGTAATCTTCTGCACCGTGGAGCGCCGCGTACTTCCGTTCATATCCAAGGTGCGATGATGGGTCCCGTTTGATCACCTGGGGATGATGATTTAATGGTGGTACAACGAATAGAACGTGGTGCACGCACCTCATTCGCATCTGCCAGTGCGTCTTCCCAAACTCCTTTTGAAGCCCGTGCCTTGGATCGCTTGACGAGGATATCCACTGGAGGTATGGGACGGAGTGACAATGCAATAGTGTATCGCTCAATCGCATTGTTGTATTCCCCCAAACCGAGCGCTGCGTCGCCTTGTTCTTCGAGCTTGTCGATGCATTTTTTCTTTAGTGCTGCAAGCACACTGTGAGCACCACCACCAGAATTAGGTTTTGATACACACTCATTATCCACTCAGCTGTTACTTTGCTTTCCCCGAGCGAATCGAGTATCTTGAGCAGAGTTTCTGCTGCTTCCTCCATGCGACCCGAGGCACAGAGATATTCACATTGACATCGCTGAACCGTAATGAGAAGTCCTTCGAAACTCCACTCGAATATCTTGGCCCATAAGTCAATAGACGTGACAACAGTGAATCGAAGTAACCCACGAGCGAAATTGCCTCAAGGTTAGAGCCAGTGCACGATGAAGGAAGGCGTTTCCCGCGTTCAAGTGACTGAATCGCCAGTGCATAGTCACCTTGCATTAGATACATTTTTCCGAGGACCTAGGCGACACCATTATATGCATACCTATCATAGGTCTGAACTGACGTGACATACTTGGATATAACAATATATCGCCTCGTCATCTCTTGAGACGGACATCAGGTCATGGACACGCGAGATCGCCATGTCATGTTTCCGAGAAACAAACAACGTTATAGCCTAGGAATCGCATATACTTGGCCGTATCGGACTTGGGAAACACTGAAATCCATACCTTAATGAGCAGCAACAGGCTGATTTCTTGTGGATCGCAGTTTCCAAACGTAAGGTCAAAAACTTGGACTGCCTTTTCAAGTTCACCCTTCCCAATTAGCGCGAGAGCCTGGGTGATATAACCCATAGCCGACGGTCGATTGGCCGTTGACTTCACATGTAAATGAGTGGAGACTCGGACATAATAACATGAATGAGAGATGAAAAGAACCTTCTTGGCGTCCTCGTATGCGGATGTCCAGTCTTTCGATCTTACTTTGAGGAGAGCCTTGTGAACGAGAACGTGATGGGTATCACTCTCGGAGGGCTTAAGATCAGGGGTGGGGTTGTCCCCGTTAACGATGCTGTCGCGAATCCATCGTCTGAAATCAGCGATACTAGTGGACAATCTCTCTTTCTCATCCGCCACTTCCCTTTTCAGAGCATCGAGGGTGACTTGTAGATCGGCCTTTTCTACCTGAATGCGAGCGATCTCTGCCTCGCAATCACTCTTGAGCTTCGAGGCTTCCTGACGCCTTGCTATTTCCAGCTCCAGAATTTTCTCGCTGCCCCGGGCGATTTCCTGATTCTAACAAAGAATAAGAATAGGTATTTTAGTCCGATCCAAGTCAACAACCGCTCACTTTCTGAATGGGAAGTAACAAGAAGAATGTGGTTTGTGGGATATAGATCAAAGCACATAGCTGACAATCGCTCACAGTCTGAACAAGATGCACATGTAAGATGGGTTATGAAGTATGGGGTCAAGATTACTCACCTCCTAGACAGAATGCAAGCGGAATGGCTATGGAGAAGTTTTCAGGTATGAAATTTACAATGACGCACGAGCTAAATGTAATATAGCAAGACGTCTATGAGGTGCCAAATCACTCACTTCCTAGGTAAGAATTGAGAAGTGCAAGGTGATAAGATGCGAAAGCACCCTGTTGACGACTACCTACTTTCTAGACGAGATACGACAAGTGAGATGAAGCTAAAATACGGAAGCTGCGGGGACTCACGACCTAGTTGAGTGCCACGTGTCGTTGTGCGTGACTACCTGAGATGACCATTGAAATCAGGCAGTCGATAATCACTCACAACCTAGGTGAGGGTGCCACGAGTTACGGTTGGTGAGATAGGCACGAAGCCATGCTGTCGAAAATCACTCACACCCTACATGAATACGATCTCAGACATGCCGGAAAAGCACGGAATCCATGATAACTCACTATCTGGAAACGATGCCAGGGGGACCGCGGAGTCGGTCAGATAACCGTCATGGTATAGATAATCACTTACGATCTGGATGGATGTGGTAAAATTGGTGTACTGAATATTTGTGTACGAGATCTGACAATCACTCACGAGCTAACAAACAAAGGACGTAGTCAGCAAGATTCTGGGAATTAGCGGACGATCACTTACGCCCTAGACAATCCAAAATATTGTATGGTCTGTGAACGATGAAAACATACATGGTCGACAACCACTCACATTCTAGATAGGTTGTAACAGGCACAAGGTCATGATTATATGGCTGTGCAAGCGGGATTCACTCACAAACTATAAAAGATGCGATGAGCATGGTCATGAGAAAGTTCAGAAAACATGAATCTGAACACTGACTCGCTAAGTAGGAAGTAAGAACACCACATTTTCACGAAGCAGCTGTAAAAGGAAGATCTGGACACTCACACTCTAGAATGTGAGGCACAACTCAATGGTGAGTGGGTGTGATGACGTGGGTGATACAATTACTCACAGACTAAATGGAATGTAACGAAGGCAGAAATGTCATAAGTGAAATGGTGTGTTAGACAGTGACTCACAAGCTAGATGGGGTTCAAATGCTGTGTTGTCAAATGGCTGAAGTGAAAACATAATTCAAACCATCACTAACGTTCTGCCAGTAGCAGCGAAAAGGCAGGTTAAGGTAAGTACAACGCAGTCACGAGTGGTCGTGGAATCTGGGGTTTTATAATTACTTACAGACTACATGATAGGATGGAGAGAAGGATGAGGTGGAAGGTTAGGAATTTGTGAAAGTAGTGATTCAACTAGCACATACCGGCTGGATTATGGATTCCGATGATGAGACAAAGTTATGAGACGGCAGTGAAAGTATAGATATAGCAATGACTCACGAGCTGTGTTTGGTGTGATATGTTCATAAGACAGTCTGGAAGCATGCAGACAAATGACCACTGACGGACTGCATGGCATTGACATAGGCACCATAACATTTTGACTCTTGAGATGGTTTTGATGGCTTGATTTCAAAGAATGACTTACAAGCTAGACGAAATGCAATGGGTGTGATATGGATCATCATCATCAAATGGTGACGAAGGCATAAATGTAAAAACTACTTACTTGCTGAATGAAGGCAACGAGCATGATATCATAAGCATCAATCAAGTGTACACGTGTTTGTTCGCTGGGAACGCACATTCTAGATTGGACATGATATGCAATGAACAATCATGAGTTGATTTGGGAGCCAAGATCAAACAGCCATTTACATTCTAGAAAGGATATGACAGTGAATGTGATTAGACGACTGTAAAGTCATGGTTATGAGGCAACGCACAAGCTAAAAGGAATTGGATGAGAAATGTATGATGGTTAGTAATCTGAGAACACAGATTTGTCTGTGTACTCACTTCCTAAACAGAGCGTAATGGGCATGACATGATAATTAGTCGGTTTGAAAGCCTAGAATAATGATCACGAACTTGCTAGATGGAGTGTAATGGGCATGATATGACAATCAAGGATACATGGATTTTGCATAGGGACTGACCAACTGGTAAGGAGTACGAGACAACAATGAATCAGCAGAAAGGGCATAAATGTGATGTCATTCACTTCCTAGAAGTGATACAAGATAGTGTCATAAGGATATTGTGAGTGGATTTGGTGAGTAACTCACTCGCTACACAGTGCATGATGAGCACAATGCACTGATAAGACGAGTAGAAAGACACAAATTGGATGGCAACATACAGTCTACAAGAAATGCAAAAAATATGATATGATGATGGATCAGCAGGGAAAGTTTGGATGTAACAGTGACTCACAATCTAAATAGGATGAGGCGGAATTGGCTTGAGAGACAGTGAAAGCAACAATTAAAGAAACACTTGCTTGCTATATGATGGGCCGCAATGCAGAATCATAAGTCAGCTCTCTGGAAGACTGGGAGCTATGAGCACTTACAAACTAGTAAGGAAGGATCACGATGCGACAAGCATGGTGGAGTCCATATGAGTGTATGTACATAGACATAATGGTCACTTACGTCCTACATGACATGCAAGAAGTACAATGAACGAGCACAGGTGTGAGTGGACAGGGTGACTGACAGACTAGATGGGTTGGAAAAACGCCCATGTAATCAGAGAAATGCATAAGTATGGATGACAAATCAGGTTTCCTCACAATCTATATGTATGGAACAGTGATCAGAGAACAGCAAACATTGAACTCAATGATTACTCACTTGCTACAGAATGTGTCACACATACAATGAACCAGTAAGATGGCTGCACAGATAGGCTAGACAACCACTCACTAGCTAAATGTGATCAATCAGTGCGATGAAATGGTGCAACAAAAATAACACTGATGACTCACCGCCTGAATGAGGTGCAACAACTCAATGAAGAGTTGGCTCGAGAATATCGGAATACTTACCAGCTACATTGACACGACCATGATGATCAAAATTGTGATCAGTGTAAATGTACAGATAGTAACACACTCACTGGCTGGGTGGCAGTGACAAGTGGAATATGATGGTGAGACAGCTGCGAACACATGGATCCGAGCATCACTCACTTCCTAGATCGGAGGCGACAGGCAGGACACCAGTGAGACGACTGCGAACGCACAGATTCGAGCATCACTCACATGCTAGATCAGAGGCGAGAAGGAGGACAATGGTGGGACAGCTGTGAACGCACGGATTTGAACATCACTCACTCGCTAGATAGGAGGCGACAAGGAGGAGACTGGTGAGACAGCTGCGAACACACGAATACAAGCATCACTCACTTCCTAGATGGAAGGCGACAGGAGGCCACTGGTGAGACGACTGCGAACGCACGGATTCGAGCATCACTCACATACTGGATCGGAGGCAAGAAGGATGGCAATGGTGAGACAGCTGCGAGTGCACAGATCTGAGCACCACTCACCGGCTAGGGGGGAGGCAACAAGGAGGACAGTGGTTAGACGACTGCGAATGCACAGATCCGAGCGTCACTTACATACTAGATCGGAGGCGAGAAGGAGGACAATGGTGAGACAGGTGCGCACGGATCTGAGCATCACTCACCCACTACATGGGAAGCGGCAAGCAGGATACTGGTGAGATAGTTGCGAAAGCACGGATCCGAGCATTACTCACCGGCTAGGCGGCAAGCAGGACACTGGTGAGATAGTTGCGAAAGCACGGATCCGAGCATTACTCACCGGCTAGGCGGCAAGCAGGACACTGGTGAGATAGCTGTGAACACATGGGTCTGAGCATCACTCACGCTCTAGTAGATGGGGGGGGGCAAGCAGGACACCGGTGAGACGGTCGCGAACGCGTGGGCCCAAGTATCACTCACCGGCTAGATGGGAGGGGACAAGCGGAACATTGACGAGACAGCTGCGAAAGCATGGATTTGAGCATCACTCACGATCTAGATGGGAGGTGACCGGTGACAAGCAGGACTCTGGTGAGAGAGTTGCGAACGCACGGATCCGAGCATCACTCACGATCTAGATGGGAGGCGACAAGCAGGACTGGTGAGACAGCTGCGAATGCACGGATCTGAGCATCACTCACCGGCTAGATGGGAGACAACAAGTAGGACACTGGTGAGATAGGTACGAACGCATGGATCCGAGCATCACTCACCGGCTAGATAGGAGGCGACAAGTAGGACACTGGTGAGATAGGTACGAACGCATGGATCCGAGCATCACTCACCGGCTAGATAGGAGGCGACAAGCAGGTGAGACAGCTGGGAACGGATGGATCCGAGCATCACTCACCGGCTAGATGGGAGACGACAAGCAGGACACTGGTGAGATAGGTACGAACGGATGGATCTGAGCATCACTCACGCTCTAGATGGGAGGCGACAAGGAGGACAGCAGTGAGACAGCTGCGAATGCACGGATCCGAGCATCACTCACCGGCTAGATAGGAGGCGACAAGCAGGTGAGACAGCTGCGAACGCGTGGATCTGAGCATCACTCACGCTCTAGATGGGAAGCGAGGAGGACAGTGGTAAGACAGCTGCAAATACAGAGATCCGAGCATCACTCACTCGCTAGATGGAGGCGACAAGGAGGACAGTGGTGAGACGGCTGCGAACGCACGGATCTGAGCATCACTCACCGGCTAGATGGGAGGCAAGAGGCAGGACACTGGTGAGATAGCTACGAATGCAAGGATCTGAACGTAACCCACCGGCTAGATGGGAGGCGACGAGGACAGTGGTGAGACAGCTGCGAATGCACGAACCCGAGCATCACTCACTGGCTAGATGGGAGGCGACAAGGAGGACAGTGGTGAGACAGCTGCGAATGCACGAATCCAAGCATCACTCACCGGCTAGATGGGAGGCGACAAGGAGGACACTGGTGAGACAGCTGTGAACGCATGAATTTGAACATCACTCACGATCTAGATGGGAGGCAGCAAGCAGGATACTAGTGAGACAGCCGCGAACGCACGGATCCGAGCATCACTCACGATCTAGATAGGAGGTGACAAGGACTCTGGTGAGAGAGTTGCCAACGCACGGATCCGAGCATCACTCACGATCTAGATGGGAGGCGACAAGCAGGAAACTGATGAGACAGCTGCGAATACACGGATCTGAGCATCACTCACCGGCTAGATGGGAGACGACAAGCAGGACACTGGTGAGATAGGTACGAACGGATGGATCTGAGCATCACTCACCTCCTAGATAAGAGACGATAAGCAGGACACTGGTGAGACAGCTGCAATCACAAGGATCCGTGCATCACTCACTAACTAGATAGGAGACAGGCAGGACGCTGGTGAGATGGCTTTGAATGCATGGGTCCAAACATCACTCACTCGCTAGATGGGAGGCGGCAGGCAGGACGCCGGTGAGACAGCTGCGAACACACAGATCTGAGCATCGCTCACCCACTAGATGGGGGGTTAACAAGCAGGACACTTCTCAGACAGCTGCGAACACACGGATCCGAGCATCACTCACTCGCTAGATGAGACGCCGCAAGCAGGACACTGGTGAGACAGGTACAAACGGATGGATTCGAGCATCACTCACTCGCTATATGGGAGGCGACAAACTGGTGAGACAGCTGCTAACGCGCGGACCCGAGCACCACTCACCCACTAGATGGGAGGTGACGAGTAGGACACTGGTGAGATGGCTGCGAACGCACAGATACAAGCATCACTCACGCTCTAGATGGGAGGCAACAGGCAGGACGCTAGTGAGATAGCTGCAAACGCACGGATTTGAGCATCACTCACTTCCTAGATGAGGCGACAGGCAGGACAGTGGTGAGGCAGCTGGGAATGCACGGATCTAAGCATCACTCACCGGCTAGATGGGAGACGACAAGGAGAACAGCGGTGAGACAGCTGCGAACGCATGGATCCGAGCATCACTCACCTCCTGTGTGGAATGCGGCAAGCAGGATACTGTTCAGACAGCTGTGAGCACACGGTTCTGAGCATCACTCACCTCCTAGATGGGAGGTGACAGGTATTACACTGGTGAGACAGCTGCGAACGCACCAATTCGAGTGCCACTCACCACCTAGATGGCAGGTAACATACATAATGGGAACGACCTTCGTCAGTGATTGGAATTGGCGGACTACAGTAATTGCCTACAGGACTGGCGTCCGAATCTTCAAGTAGCATAGCCGTTGAAATCGTGAATCCAACGTCGTTGAGATGGAGTAAAGGGAAAACAAATGATTATCACTTATCCATCATTGATCAAGCTTATAAAGGCTGGGCAACGTGATTGTGTGAATCATTGTGTTGTATACCAGCTTAGGAGAAGTCGCTTTCCCAGCAGCTAATTGGGGGGACAGTGCCACGCGAGGACCAGCGGAGTCGATGATGATCGCCTTCAACTTGAAGCTTTGAAGCTTGAAATTTGAAAGTTGGCTTGGAGCGCGTCGTTGCGCGACGCGACGTGGCTCGTAATGACCTGCCCCAAAGGATCACGTGCACCCTGACGCGTCGTCCCACGCGTTTTCAAGTTTGTTGATAATCCCTCCAAGGAGGGGGTGTTTTTAACTGGTTATTATAATAACACTCTGAGTTTTCGACCGTACTCTAGTCCCACGCGTTCAAGTTGCGTAGCCGCTGAACCAGCAAATGTTAAACATCGCGACTGACCAGGAGAACGAGGACACGGCACAGTTGCTCTCGACGATGGGAGACACGACTCTGATGGCCACGAACCCCGGCGAGAACGCATGTAAGGAATAGGTGCAGCTGTTTTCTCCCGCAAGAAATGACGTGCTATGAATTCGCCGATTAGGGCATGGATCAACGTTCTGGACGCGCGGTTGTGATTTGATGGTCAAGGTTCGCGCCGGAGAGCGGAAAATTACGCCGACATTACCCCCGGACCTACTTTGCCACGAGCAGATGAAGATTCTTTGTGTCAGTACGGCAGGGGAAACAGCATCGATAATACGATGACGCTAACAGACCTGTTCCTTTAGGGATGAGTGGGGCGATCCCTCGTATACAGACTCGGACATCTGGGGAGTGCAATATCATCTCAGATCGGCCCTACTTTCACGCTAAATCTCGCACTACATACGTCGTACCTAAATTGCCTCCAATAAATGCCTGTGATCCATACAGCTCTGCTAATCGTACACCTTTTGGCGCGCAAGATGTCAGTCCTGCGTGGAGATGATGTCATTGAGCACTGCCATCTCTGCGTTAATGATGCTGCTAGTCGCAGCACCGATAGAGACGTTATTGGCAAGCACGATGAATTTGACATCCAGCACGGAGCACTGTCGCACTCGGCCGACAGAGACGCCAGCCCCGTCCTGATAGTACCGATCCAAGCGCGGCTGAGGACGATCCAACTCCTCATGCACGACGATAGTATGCACAGGGGCCGAAGGGCAACCCCGAGTGAGCGCTTCGGGCGTGTAGACTGCCAGCGCCTCGCGGACCTGCTGCGGGCTCGGCGGCGGCCGTCTCGCAAAGCGCACCGAGACAGTCATCAAGTGCCCATCGATGACCGACACACGATTGCACGATGCAGAGACGCGCAGCGGCTGGCGCGCGCGCATGTCGAAAGCCTTGAGGCCGTCGTCGCCGTCGATGATGTTGCCAAGGATCTTGAGTGTCTCCCACTCCATCTTTTCTTCTTCGCCGCCGATGTAGGGGACGACGTTGTCGATGATGTCGAGACTAGATACGCCGGGGTAGCCAGCGCCTGAGATGGCCTGCATGGTGGTGACGATGCAGGACTCGATCGGGCCAAAGGTTTTTTCGAGTGCGCAAAGGGGGATGACGAGGCCGGTCGTGGAACAGTTGGCGTTGGTGAGGATGAAGCCGCGCTGGAGGGGCGGTTCGTGATGGGCTTGTTGTTGCGGGATCATGGCGAGATGGCGGGTATTGACGAGGGGGACGACGAGGGGGACGTGTGGGTCCCGTCGGTAGTTTTTGGCGTTTGAGAAGACAGGGAGATCGGCTGCTCTAAAGGCACCCTCTAAGCGACGAGGAAAGGTGTTAGCGAGCGGGGCCGAGGAAGAGAGGGCGCCTTGCCTATTTCTCCGGCGACGTCGGCATCGAGGCCAGAAAAGACGAGCGCGCAGTCTTCAAAATGTTCTGGCTTGCACTCTTGCACGATCGTGTCTCGCACGATGGCTGGTATCGGTGTTGATTGTTTCCAGTTTGCAGCTTTCGAGTAGGGTTTTCCAGCTGATCTGGATGAAGCGCCGAGGGCATGAATGACGAACCAGGGGTGGTTAGCGAGGAGGGTGATGAATCGCTGACCAACGGTGCCAGTGGCCCCGAGAACAGCGACCTTGATGTGTGGTTTGTCTGATGCGATCTTGCACATGATGGGGTAGGACAAGGATGGCGATAACGAGTTGGGAACCCGACAAGATCGGGAGCGATCAAGCCCAACCACCGATCAGTGGCTTCGCCGACTTTGTCTCTGCCCAATAGGAAGCGTGGGAGCTTTCAGCACAGACCAGGCGACGTGTAACCTGTTGCTTTCCCAGTTCGCAATGGCGTCCCCCTCCGATGCAGCAGCCCAGCTCGTGTTCGCGCCCAACGTGCTTCACAACCAATGTCTCACGTCCGTCAAGTTCCTCTCCTCGTGTTTTGCAGGCGCCGTCGCAGGGATACTCGGCCTTGAGAACTGGCACGGATTCGCCTTGTTCGCCGCCTCCGTCCTGTCCACCTCCTTCGTGATATACGCCATCAACTGCAAGGGATACCCTGCAAAATACCTCTCTGGCGGTCTCGGAGAGCTGGTCAACCCAGGCCAAGACAATATATTCACCTTTATTCTCGTGTGGACCTTGTTCTATGGTGTGTTTCGCCTGCCGTTCAATCTGCAGCCGTGACTGATGGTCAGCGCCAAGGCGTCGTACACGGTGTGTTCTACGCGGGGTTTCACGGGTTCGACTGACTCCCACTGACAGTGTATGACTGATGCTACTCTCGGGCAGGTGAGACGTCCGATGCGGTGGCATAAACGGCCGGATCCTTGGATAGTTGACGATATGCTGCGCGATCAGATGGAAATAAAAAAAAACCTGTTTCGAATAAAAAGGACGGAGCAAGTGAAACCGGCGGAATCCCCGGATGAGAGCCAATCCATCGGCCAAAACCCGCTCCCACGTGGCACGCTTCTCATACCACGTGGGCTAGCTGTGGCTGTGTCTTCATCTTGGACTTCCCGATCGAGCTTGTCCTTGTTCGTCAAAAGGCAGCTCTCGAGCAATGTCCCTCTCCGTTCTCCTCCTCTTCTCCCCTCCACCACCATGGCCGCAGCATACGTCCTCCTGCAGTTCGGCAGTGACCCCTTCTCGCACCGCTTCGAAGATTTAGAAAGCAGACCCGCATTCACTGTGTACGTCCATCCACCACCCCATCATGACCATGCTCACCACTCACCCGACCCCGTTCGCAGAAAAACGGTCCGTCACACTGCCCGAGACGTCCCCCATCTCACCTGACATCCCCCCCAGGCCCACCAACTCCCCAACGTCGTCGTCCAAGTCGCACGCGAACCCGAGTGGTGCCAACAACACCCCGACATCATGGGCCCCCAGAACGCCTACCTCTATTTCGGCCCGAACAAAGCACGCGGGTTCCTCGTGTACGGAAATGGAAAAGAAGTCCCGATGGCCCAGCAAATCCGACAAAAGAAAGACAGCAGCACGTGCGTCTCCTCTTCCTTCCTTTTTGTTTTTCGTTGGTGGCGCCTATCATCGTCCCTGCTTCGGAGAGCTTTCGGACGACGTGATGCGGCTGACCCTGAAAAAAAACGCGATCAACAGATCACGCTATTTTACGACAGTGCATGGGAAAGAACTCAAGTGGAAAATCTTTCCACAAAAGATGGAGGTGCGCTCGCTCGCCTCGCTTCTCATTCATCGGTACCGTGTGTCTGACGTGTCCTGTCAACAACAGTGCTTCGACGGACGGACGACCGTAGCCACCTGGGAATTGAGTCAGCCCGAGGACGTCTTCAACGCCAGGCTCACAATCAGACACGCCGGTCTTGGAGTCGTCACGGAGATACTGACCACACTCACGCTCAATCGCATGGCCATGGCGCTCAACTGGCCTGCCTAGTTTTCATTTTATCTTTTCGTTCGTTTTTTGGCTTTTCGAAATGGCTGTCCCCCTAAAACGCCCACATGATGTCTCTTTTTTCGGTATGACGCCCCCCCGTTTCTTCACATGATACCGACCCACGTACATACCTAGTATATGCCACGTTACCTATTCCAACGCCCGTGATTATGAAACGCCCTCGGCGCTCACTTTTTCTCGTCCCCCCGCTCGTGTTTCCTGCATTTCCAAAACCCGTTTCACGCGCACTCCAAAACCGTTCCATCGCGTATCGATATTTGTTGCAATTCCCACCACCTAGGCTTCACGCCGCAGCTCGTCCTGTATCTCTAGCACACGCGCCCACTCGGGCTCGTCTTGGAA